>PVJS01002924.1:46407-79904 GCA_004027185.1 Glis glis | reverse complement strand
CGCCCTCTTCCCCCGCCCCGCGCCGGACGCCCCCGCCCGTCCCGCCGCACCCGCCGCGCCGGCGCAGTGGGACCGGGAGGGAGGGAGGCAGGCGGGACGGCCGTCGCCAGTGCCGAGGCACCAGACGGCGGGGGACGGCGGTGCGGCGCAAGGAGCCGGGCTCCAAGTTGACCTCAGTTCAAATCATGCTTCTTCCACCGGGTCGTTGGTGTATGCTCGGTCCTCCTCGGGACGGTCCTCCCTTCCGTTTCCATCGTGTTGTCCTAGATGACTCCGTAGTGAAACCTGGCTTGCCTACTTTACCTCCCAACCAGCTGTAATTACCTGTAAGGCTGGGGTCCTCCCTTTTACTTACTTGTGTATTTATTTTGGGGTATGTGCGTGTGGTACTGAGAATTGAACCCAGGAGCATTCTGCCTCCGACAGACACCCGCAACCATATTTTTAAATTTTGAAACAGGGTCTAAGTTGCCCGGGCTAGTCTCGAACTCGCCATCCTTCTGATCCTTATAAGCTCAGCCTAAGTACTGGAATTACAAGCATGTATCACCATGCCCAGCTCCCTTTACATCTTTTTTACTTTCCTTCCAACTCATTAATTGTATATCCAAAACAAAACCAGTGTTTCCCCCAAGGAGCTGCTCCCTTGGTTCCCATTTCTTCTCCCTCTTCCTCAGCTACATTTCCACCCCATTTCTTCATTGACCATTATAAAGTATCACTGTGTGCCCAAGCAAGGTGTGAGTACCTTGGGGTGCTAGGGGCAACGTGGGTGGGATGGTGGAATACTCTGGAAATAATTCAACTGAGAACACAGACTGGATATAGACCTGTAAGGGTAGGGACACACACCCAAAAGTGCAATCAGTCTACCCAGCAGTGTAGTCTGGAGAGACTTCACAGCAAAAGTGGCCCTGGAGTCTAGAGGGGTAAGGGAAGAAATTCTGGGCTTGGGGATCTATGAAACACTCCTGTGTTGAGGGAACTGAGAAGTTTGATAACACCAGCTAAGTGAATCCAAGACAGGATGTGATGAGGTAAGACTACAGAAGCAGAAGAGGTCAGATACTTGCGTACCAAGAAGTTTGAACATTGGCCAGACAATGGTGAACCACTGAAGGGTTTTAAAGTAAGAAAGTAACCTGATCACATTTGCACTTTAGGGAGCAGATTCTAGCTGCGATGGAGGCCAGAGAGAGATAAGATTGGAGAAGGCAGCTCCAGTGCCAAAAGGTGAGGCTGAAAAACACACACCTATTAAAATGTTCAGTATGCATCTGGGGTACTGAAAAGACTGGCCACGAAATACAAGGTGCTTCACAACACAGTAGCAGATCTGAATCTCTACACCAAAAAGTGCTGGATCTACAGCCCTGGGAAATTCACTAGACAAATTTTAGTTTCCTCCCCAGGAAGGATTAAATGTCTTGCTTGCCTTACCCAACAAAAACTGAAAACCAGCATGCTATCAAGGTGAATAAAGAGAATAAAACCATACATTTGTCCATCCAATAAACATTTATTGAATATTTTCTACATTCCAGACAAGGGGCCGAGATGCACAGTATTCAGAAATAAAGGAGTGTACTTCCCTAAAAGGGGAGACAGGCCAACAAAAACAAGGAGAATGCTAACTTAATCTTTCCACTACACCATACAGTTCTTAGAGAAATGAAGATAAACTTAATGAAGTGCAGAGAATAATGAAGTCATTGATAAGAATGGAAAACAGCTTTTAAGAGAGAAAGTTGAAGGATATATGATACCAAGAAACTAAAGTAAGAGCTAGTACTCATATAATGTTTTATTACTATTATTCTTTTTTTGTGGTACCGGGGATTGAACCCAGGGGCGTTCTATCTCAGCGCTACACCCCCGGCCCTATTTTTTTTTACTTTATTTTGAAACCGGGTCTCACGAGGTTGCAGAGGGCCTCACTGAGAGAGAGAGAGAGAGAGAGAGAGAGAGAGAGAGAGCTGAGGCTGGCCGCGAACCTGGATCCTCCGGTCTCCGCTTCCCAAAGTACTGGGATTACAAGCGTGTGCCACCACGCCCAGCTTATTAGTAGTAGTAGTAGTAGTAGTAGTGGTAGTAGTAGTGGTAGGGGTACTGGGGATTGAACCCAGGAAAATTCTGAGTTTTACACCCAGCCCTATTTTATTTTTTATTTGGAAACAAGATCTAAGTTGCAGAGGGCCCTGCTAAGTTGCTGAGGCTGTCCTTGAACCTGTGATCCCCTTGTCTCAGCCTCCTAAGTACTGGGATTACAAGCATGCGCCACCACACCCAGCAGGATAATGTTTAATTTAAAAGATGCTAACTACAGTTGTTCTCTTTTCCAACAAAGAAACGACATGTAGCCAGGCGTGGTGGCCCTTACCTGTAATCCAGGTACTTGGGAGATTGAGACAGGAGGCCACAGGTTTGAGGACAGCCTCAGCAAGTAGTGAGATTCTCATCAACCTAGTGAGACCCTGTTTCAAAATAAAAAAAAATAGGGCTGGGGGTGTAGCTTGGAGGTAGAATGCCCCTAGGTTCAATCCCCAGTACAGAAAAAAAAAAAAAAAGAAAGAAGAAACTACATGTAGGAAAAATGAGAACAAATTGTTCATTTATTTGACATCAAGGTTCTGGAACATATAGTTTCTTTAGGTTCCTTTTGATCCTGTAATTACAAAAGAAATATTGTGGAAAGTACGTAAGGTATTTTTAAAATAGAAATTGTCTCTTTATCCCCCACACACTGTCTCAACCAGTTATCTTGGAGTAGGAGGAGTTGTGTGAGTACTGGCATCCCCACTGATCATTTCCAGGATTCCTGCACTGCTTTTCTTTTTTTTTTTTTTCCTTCAGTACCGGGGATTGAACCCAGGGGCATTCTACCTCCGAATTACACCCCCAGTCCTATTTTTTATTCTTTATTTTGAAACAGCGTCTCACTAAGTTGCCAAGGGCCTAAGTAGCTGAGGCCAGCCGTGAACCCGGATCCTCTGGTCTCAGCCTCCCAAGTACTGGGATTACAAGCGTGCGCCACCATGCCCGGCTTGCTTTTTTATATTTGTAAAATTAAGTTATTGAAAATGATTTAAAATATTTTTAATAATATTTTTAAATTATTGTTTATATGTATTCCCGTGTCTATTTTTAGTCTCTAAAACCAGTCTCTTAATTCTCTAATGACAGGCTGCTATATCCAAATTTTTAATATATGTTGAATTTCCTTCATCCTATCAAAAAGATAGATGTAAATGGAGGAAAAGAAATTTAAAAGTAGCAATATTTGTTGTTGTTGTTTAAATTAAGAGACAAAGATCTCCATGACCTGGAAAATTCTGATTCAAGATTAAACCAGATCTCAAAAATCTTATATTTAAAAGAGTTGCCTTGCTTTTTTTTTTATAGCTCTTATTATTATATGTTGGATATAAAATGGACATTCATTTAATGGGGGTTTTCACTTTTTTAATGTCTTTTCTAAATCACCCTAGATTTGGGGGGTCTGGCTCAGCGTCTTTCCCATTTCTACCTTGAGTTTTTGATTCTTTAAAAAAAAAATCTTATGGGAAGAGTTCAGTTCTATACTTTTTTTTCTTTTTGGTACTGGAGATTGAACCCAGGGCTGTTCTACCTCTGAGGTATACCTCTAGCCCATTTTACTTTTTACTTCCAAACAGGGTCTCGCTAAATTGCTGAGGCTGTGATCCTCCTGTCTCAGCCTCCCAAATATTGGGATTACAGGCATGCAGCACCCCCAGCCAATTCTATGCCTTTTTAGAGTAATATTCAAAAACATTTTAATATAACTTCCATTTTGTAAAAAAAATATGTGCATAATCTAATTTAGTCCTGTAACACTCATAGGAAGTAAGAGATGCTATTTTATTCTGTTAAGAAACAAAGAACCTACAATTCAGAGAGGACCATTAACCACATGGTTAATAATGAAGATCTAGAATTCTAGAGAAATCTTTGAAGATCCAAAGTGCATGTAGTTTTTCCCATTATACCATGTTATCTCATAATGAACAAATAAATGTTACATCAAGAGATGACAATGAGACGTGAAAGCAGAAGGAAATCAATGTATGAAAAACCCGTGGACTGGTCTTGGCGATTAAAGCAAACTATTTATTATTTTGTGGTACTGGGGATTGAACTCAGAGGCATTCTACCTCTGAGTTACACCCCCAGCCCTATTTTATCTCTTAAAACAGGGTCTTGCTAGGTTGATGAGAGTCTCACTACTTACTGAGGCTGTCCTCGAACCTGTGATCCTCCTGTCTCAGCCTCCCAAATACTGGGATTACAAGCATGTGCCACCATACCTGGCTCTAAGGCAAACTTTATAATCAGAGAAATGTATTTCAGATTAGTTGCAGAGCACAAAGAATCAGAAACTCAGACTAAAGCCATAATTTATTCTCACCTTTAGTTGGTTTATAGTATATTTCTTCATTTTCCACAGTCCAATTCCTAGAGCTCTTGTTGAACTGGAGGAAAAATTGGAAACAATGTTGTTTGAAGAAAAATAATTTCAAGAGTTCCTTCAGACCAGGAAGTTGAGAAAAGAGTAAGGTAAGGGGTAAGATGAAAGGGTAAAGCGATTCTTATCATTCTCAAAAACTTAGCTCTGTAAGCCACAAGATTAGCAAGATGCAGTGGAAAGCCAATGAAAAGGGGCGCCTGATGCTCCTATGTGACCTGAGAATTTAGCTGGCTTTCCAGCATCAAGGAGGGAGACAGAGGGGGCCGCCAGGTAAGGAAGGAATGAGGAGTAACCTATGGACATGTTATTTCTCCCTGGCTCGGCCTTCAGGGACCTTCCATTCCCATTAATACAGTAGATATCTATTTTTTTTTCAGTACAGGGGATTGCACTCAGGTCTTGGACATGCTAGGTTAAGCCTCCAGCCCTACAATCTATTATTTAAAACAAAACAAAACAAAATAGGGGGACTAAAACACTCAGCCCAGTGTGATGGCACAGGCCCGTAATCCCAGATACTCAGGAGTGAGGCAAGAGGCTCACAAATACAAGCCCAGCCGGGCAATTTAGTGAGACCCTATTTCAATGTAGAGCGCTTGCTTAGCATGCACAAGGCCCTGGGTTCAATACCCAGTACAGTTAAAAAAAAAAAAAAAAGCTCATGCTCAAATCCTCCAAAACCCATCATCAATCAAGGCTTATAATTACAGTATTAAGGACCAATTAAGGCTCTCCTGACCTAGTTTCCTCAAAATTGAGGGCTAAAAATAATTAAGAATTGTGATGCAATTACCCTTCCAAGTCCAGTGATCAGCTGAAAAATGAATTCAGAATTCTTGTCACCCCATATTTCCTTCTGTACAGAAACTAAATTACTAGACAGTCCTATTATGTTTGGCTCCTTTTATTTTTACATTTCTATATTATTTTTTGGTATTTTTTGGTAGGATTGAACCCAGGGGCATTCTACCTCTGAGCTACATCCCCAGCTCTATTTTATTTTTTTATTTTGAAACAGGGTCTTGCAAGGTTGATGAGTGTCTCACTACTTGCTGAGGCTGTTCTTGAACCTGAGATCCTCCTGTCTCAGCTTCCCAAGTACTGGGAGTACAGACATGCGCCACCACACCCAGCTTCATTTCTATATTCTAATAAATTAAAAATGATTTTTTTTACTCTATTTCTAATTAAGTTAAAGTGTTCCCTTAAACTGTTTAACTTATTCTGTGCTAAAAATATAGGCTTTTTTTTTTTGTCTTCTCCTATTAAAGACCAAAAATTACCTGTTGGGCTTAATAAATCACTGTTCTTTTCTGGAGGAAACTCAGCCTACTTCCTTTTTTAAAGATGTGTTCACAATTTTGTTTGCCCTTTAGCTGTCTTCTCCCAAGCTGGTTTTGCAGTCTCTCAGCTCTTTCCGTTCTTCCTGCCTTCAAAAGTAGATGCAGGATCATTTCACTATTATTATGGTAAGTTTAAAAAGGATAATGAAAACGTATGAAGTCTCAATTAACAAATCATGGTTTCCAGTCTGGTTTCTGAATTTTCTTGCTAAAAAAGCTCGTAGAAAAATGAAGATGAGATGGTAGCTTTCATCCACACTCCCTTCCTCCAGGTGGGTCAGCAGATCTAAACCTAGATGTCATCTCAGAACTCGTAAGAGTCACGTGTATTATTTCCACTCCTCAGGAATTCCACTTGGGGAGGCATCCATTTCACTGGATCCTTGCCCCCAAACCTCCCCTTGGTGTTTATCTTCACATTTTTAAATAAAGCAGTTTTTATAAATTATTGCTGTTTAGCCTTATTTACACAGAGGGTTGAGGCAGTTTATAAGAACAAAAGAAAAACAAATAGAAGAATCTGGAAAAATAGAAGATCAAGAATAAGAAGTTAGACTGGCCTTTTAATCCTACATAAATTATTAAAATTGAGCCCAATCTTACTCTGAAATTTCTCACAACTCCAGCAAAAACTGACGGCAATTAGCCATCTGCATCGTCCATGAGAATAACTGATTTCTCAGGTGAAGCAAAGCTCTTCCTAAAATAGGTCTGAATAAATTTCTCATTTGTGCTGTGATAGTGGTGTGATATATTTCTTCAGTATCTTCACAAAAAGAAAATAACAGGCCTCATTCAGTTGTCTCTTGATTTAAAAAAAAAACAGTAGAAGAAAATGATGAGTTATCTCAAATTACATGGCTTAAAACTTCAACTTCTGACAATTCAAACTGGAGTAAAATACTGTTGGCCCAAACTACTGGCTATACCAACATTATTAGCTGTAAACATCAAAGAGAAGCCCTAATATTTTCCAAGTGGACTTGCAGTAGGTAATTAGGCCTAGGTGAATTTTCTAGAAAGATAAAGGTGGCAAGCCTGCTATTTCTGTATCTTATACATATTTTTATTGTTGCAGTGATAGCACTATAAATATTTATACATCTTTAAGATATGAGTTCCACATGTCTGTCCTCTTTGCAACCAACCCCTAGTATAGTACCTAGCACCCAAAATATACTCAATAAATGTTCACTGAATTAAATAATACTGATTTAAAAAAAAAAACCCTAGATCAGGAAAATACTGAAAGTATTACAAGAGTAAATTATGCTCTACAACCCCCACTAAAGGGGAAAAAGATTCAGAATGTGAAACATCCCAGAGCACGCAGTGATTTTTCCACTGAGGGATCTGGTCTTACCACATTGCTCCGGAATTGGCCCATTCTATAAAGGCAGAAGATATGCACTGGATAGACATAAAGCCTAATTAATGCATTAAACACATGACATTTAAATGAGCTGGGCTAGTAGGGATGCACACTCAGGGAAGTATTTATATAATTCAAGGAAAACTTCTGTGACAGCTTTAAGTGAGTTGGTTTTGAAGAAAATCATTCTAAAGTATCACACATATTGCTGACCTAGTAAACATCCTACTAAGTACAAGTTAAAACTTTAATGACTGAGTCATTATGATGATTCACCATGGCATATTATTAAAACGTCTCCCTTCCTAGACAGGCTCTTTTTGAATCCACTGCATCCCACTGCTCCCCCACTATTTCTACTACCCGCCTTTCCCCCTTCCTCTCCTTCCTTTCTTCCATCCATACCCTTCCTTGCCTTTGGTATCAGTGGGCTTATTTTTCATCACCCTCAGCAGCCAGGGAAGGCATTCTTTTCCTTCTGCTTTCAAAAAACGACCAGTCGCTTCCTGTGTTCTGTAACCTTCGTTGTCTTTTGACTCCGCACAGCTATCTTTGTCATTGATGACTTTTCTACATTTGTTGTTCAGGCAACTGAAGGTGACTGGGAGTGAATCGGAGGCACTGAGTGCTGAGAAGTCGAGGCATCGTTTTACTGCGTCCTCTCCTTGCACACACATTCTTCTATTTTCATAGTACAGTGCAGAAATTTCTATCAATAGCTTACTAAATAGCCAATTCCTACATCAGGGCCTTCAGAGATACCAGAAAATAAGTAAGTTACAGACCAAGAACATAAAATAAGGGCCTCAGCGGAAAGTTAAAATTTCTAAACCATCTACCATTAATGCAATGCTTTAAAAGTATAGTTTTGACTTAAGAACTAGGATATTTTCCCTATGACAATTATTTTTAATTTTTACTATCCCAAAAAATGAATGCATAAAAACATCTGAAACATGGAAAAGAGGTTAAGACAAAAATCATGTTTAAAAGAACATAACCAGTTAGTTGGTATTCCACTGAAAGTATCTTATAATAAACATAACCAGTTAGTTGGTATTCCACTGAAAGTATCTTATAATAAAGCACAATTTTTTTCATTTAACAACACTGAAGAATGAGGTATATGAATGTTTTAATCACAGACTTTTACTGTAAGCAATTAACTGCATTTCACAACTAGCATCTTACAAAAGACAGTACCATTGTGCCTGAAAAAAGTGCTGCAATTAAACAGAAAAAAATTACATTACCACGAGAAACCACCAAATATCACAACTGTCAGGTTCTACGGGGTTTTTTCTTCAAATGTTATCACGGTGTCTTTTATGTGATATTTTGTATCCAAGTTATGTTTTTAAGTTGATTTATATTTCAGAAGTCTCCTATAGGTGGATACATATTAAGCAAATTGGTTAGAGAAAGCAGGAGACCCTAGAAGAATTTAAGAAGTACTGTGTGGTTTCTGAGTTGGATTTTTAAATACAACATAAAACACTTATTTGTAAACAAAATGCAAAATCTGTAGTCATAAAAATATTTTATTGGTAATTTGTACATAATAATGAGTGGGGCTGTAAATACTTTTTAAATTTCAGGATATTGATAAATGCGTAAGTTGGCAATTGTCTCTGAAAATAGGGTACTATCATTTTCATAAGAATTGTTATATTTAATAAAGGCCAATTAAACTGATTTAAGATTAGTTACTTCCCAGTTCTGTGCAACAGTTCCTATTTCTGTATTAATTAGGTTTATACATCTATGACCCTGGATACGTTTGGGACAAGGAAACAGTGATAAAACTATCATTAAGTTAAAGCTTTTCCAAAATTGCAGCTTTTAAAATATGGCAAGTTTCTTTCTCTTCTGTATTTGCCCAATGCTTATAATTATTTGAATTTAATGTTTTATATAATACAGAAAATACCAGTGTTCAATGACAATATCACTAAACCTGAATTATAAAGCTAAATAATCAGTGTTTTATTGTTTACTAGTCTACTAGTAAACATTACAATTAAGTGAATGTTTTGAAAAATAAGCAAACTAACAAACAAAAACACTACAAAAAATGGATAAAACCAGAAACATAATTCAGAAACAATAATTTAGTAAAATGTGTCAAAAACATTGGCAAAGGTTCATACAAATTCTTTATTTAATAACAACTTTCCTATTTAACCACACCAAGTACCAGCAGGTGTATTTAAGAGGATAACCATTAAGAAAATCTTGTCTCAGCAATAGTTGATTAAGTTGATCTTTGACTTGTATACATATAACTATTTGTTTCACAATTCTCAAATAATACATATATTTAGGCAGCTTACACTATGTTATAAAAAATTTAAACTCGTTACATGCCAATAGTAGAGAATTCAAGAATTATGTGTTAGAATTCACTAAACTAAAAGTGAAAAATAGACTTACCAATAACACTGCATAATGAATGATTCAACCACATTTCATGGCACTTAACTGCAGAGACCAAAATGTTAAGTCTGGAAATGTTTGGTAGGCATAGATTACAATAAAATTTAACAAATTCGGACAAATTTTTACTTTATGTAAAACTCAAATTATGGATTGTGCACGAATGCATTTGTCATGAAAATGTGGTACTTCTTGGCATAATCTGTGTTTCTGCATGGTAGGACAGAAGTGACTAAGAAACTGGAGGAAATGAACTCTAATGAGACTCTCCATTCAGTGACGAGGCCTCCCCTCTGGGTGAAGATGACCTGGACAGCCCCCTCTCTGTGTTGTCAGAGCTAGAGCCACTCTGACTGTGCTGGTCTGCGGATGCAGCACTACATGCAGGCGGTGACTTGGTTTTCTCCTTAAAGTCTGTAATAATGACTGTTAGATCGCCAACGGTAACTTCCAAGTGTTGAGCACTACTCCGATCCACATTTTTCAATCTTGGCCTAAACATAAAAAATGATGAATTTTTAAACTAGCTTTTCCCTCTACCAAATGTCTAAGCACATACTAAATAATATATTAGGCAAAAGTAGCAAAATGAATATATCTATGTTTAAAGTGACTCGTGTAACGACCCATAAAAATATCATTAAATATTTCAAATCATTTACATCAATCAAACCAATCATTCATGAATCTTCAACATGACAAAAAACCTGACAGCCTGGATGTAATGGTCTCTTAACTGTGCTTTAAATTTACACTACAATTTGCAGGTAGTTTATTAAATTTATTATATAGATGTTTTAGGATGACCCAAAAAAATAGTTGCATCACAGAGAAGCTGATAGAAGCTAGGTACCACTGGACTCCTACTCCACTGATACGCAATGATTATGTTGACTAGATTCATGATCATTCTGATTGACCAAAGCCCATGCAAATGAATACCACTCTCCTGGCTTTCAAAATGCTTCTCTTAATGAAGAAAAAAAGAGGACAGACACAAATGTCTATTTAAAATCTAGTAAAAAGAAAAACATCCTCAAATTTAAGCTTATATTTGTGACTTCTGTGTTTTTATTTCTAATATACCCTTCAAACTCAGAAAAAACTTTATAACAGAAGAGATGAATTTCTTACTTTCACTTTTATCAATGTTAAAAAAGAATACTAAATAGTTAATTTTATTATTTCAAAAATTCCATAAAACATTCTTCAAATTTACCTGGTTTTCTTATGACAGTTCTTTTTGCTAGTTGTTTCTTTTTCACTTTTTTCTTTTTCTACTTTATCTTTTTTCTCTTTCTTTGACTGTGTAGGGGGCACAAACTGCTGAGTAACCTGCTGTGCAACCAACTGGGAGACAGGTCGAGGTTTCCTGTGTGCATGTTAAAAAGAAACGTTTTTAAATTATAACTTAAGAATTTTATTTTTTATGAAAGAAAATCTCATGTTATGATAAGAGATATATATGATGATATTTTCAAATATAAAATTCCTCATATGTAAGATGTAAATTGTTGTCTTTCCTGGTCAGCAAAAATAGAAAAAACCTATAATAACAGTTTAAAATTTACAGTTCAAGATACATGGTCAAACATTAGAATATAACTCTACGTAAATCAACATGAGACATTATTTATATCATGAAAAATGCTCATAGGGAGACACACATAAATAAACATGAACCCTAAAAAGTAAACTTTAAAGCTTACAGTGAAATAATATTTGATTCAATTTGACTGGTGCTGAGGATTGAACCCAGGGCCTTGCACATGCAAAGCAAGCGCTCTACCACTGAGCTACTCCCTCAGCCCATGAAAATAATGCTTTATCCTTCTTCTTTCAGAGAAGCAAATAGCTAACTAACTGTGACAATGGCTATTTCTTCTTTCTTTTAATGCTTTTAATTTGTTCATTTAATAAGTATTTGACCGTCAAATTTTCTTACTCAAATTCTTGAAATTCCTTGTGTCTCTAGTGACATTTTCACTATGCATTTTGACCCTGGAGATCTGCTCAAACCTGAGATTTATCTACTTACTGATTTACAAAGCATTTATTGAGAAACTCCTGCAGGATGTAGAGATGTCTTAAATGTTGCCTGGATTCACCTTTTGGAGCTAGTATATAAGCTATCATTCTGTTGGCCCAGGGTCAAGGACCCCTCCAACTTCATGACAGAGCCTGAGCAACGGAGGCCAAGATGCAAAGCAAGTAGTATCTTGGTTCATAAGAGGGGAAGGGGGACGGTAAGGAATGGGAGAGAGCAGCAAGGGAAGAAGAAAGGAGAGTAAGATAAAAATATATTTTGATACACAGTCTATAAACGATGGTAACATTATTGCCTGGAAAATCCTTATCGTAGTTCAGGTAGTACAGTTATTTATTTATGTAGCTGAGGCTGGCTGCGAACCCAGATCCTCCTGTCCCTGCCTCCCAAGTACTAGGATTACAAGGATGCACCACCACACCCGGCTGGTAGTACAATTTTTTAAAAATCTTTTGTTGTTCTTTTGTTCCTCTACAACAATAAAAATAGAAAGTATTGCACAATTTAACACTCAAAGCTGCAAGGCTGGGAGGAAATAGGAAACCAGATAAAAACAGATTTCAGAAGATTAATTTTGTTTATAGCCTACACAGTGTGAAGTACTGGAAGGATACCCAGGACACATGTCTAATACATAATTTCAAAATCAGGATTGACAGAAATCAGGGTTAGATGTCTAAATCTAGAAATCTATATAAAAGTATACTGAAAGTATGATAATTAATGGCTGACTTGTTAAAATGAGCTTAAAAAAATACAGGACTAAAGTGGTGGTTCTCAAATTCAAGGTACATCAGAATCTCCGCCAAGTCTTGTTCAGCTTGCTGAGTCCTCCCCCGACAGTTTCTGACTCAGTAGGCCTTGGGCTGGAAAGTAAAAATTTGTATTCCCAACTAATTTCTAAGTCATGCTGATTTCTCTGATCCAGGGACCCAGTGAAAAGAAACTTGAAGAAGTACATTATATTTGGTGACTACTAGTACTTACTGCAGCATAA
Source organism: Glis glis (assembly GCA_004027185.1). Taxonomy (NCBI): domain Eukaryota; kingdom Metazoa; phylum Chordata; class Mammalia; order Rodentia; family Gliridae; genus Glis; species Glis glis. Next base: position 67,223 of record PVJS01002924.1, on the reverse strand, counting down.
AGTTTGGGGTGGAGAGTAGGGAGCAACAGAGAAATGAAGAAAAAGAAAGGAAGAAGAAGAAGAAGAGGAGGAGGAGGAGGAAAGTACCCAAAAATGAAAAGCTAAGGAGTCTGATTTACCCTTAAATGTTAGAAGGTCACTGAAGAAATTCAGACTTGAATTGTGTATTGACCTCAGTCTAGAGTGGAAAGATGCTACAGGCAGGGGAATTGTTTAGGAAGTTACTTTAGTAAGCCAAGCAGAAATACAAAAATAAAAAATTAATAATGCCTAAAATAAGGAAGCAACAGTGAATTAAGACAGGCTGAAGAAGCAGAGCTAAGGGGCACACGGTAACTGATTAAATATGTGCCTTCCTCTCTTCTCATCCAACAAATATTCCTTAGGCATAGCATACAAAAAATCCTTCCTCCCATGTAGCTAACATTCTGTGGGTGAAAACTACGCTTTGAATGTTTGGGTCCCCCCGCAAGTTCTTATGTTGAAATCTAATCTCCAGCCGGGCGTGGTGGTGCACGCTTGTAATCCCAGTACTTGGGGAGGGGGAGACGGGAGGATCCGGGTTCGTGGCCAGCCTCAGCTACTTAGTGAGGCCCTCCGCAACTTCGTGAGACCCGGTTTCAAAATAAAGAATAAAAAATAGGGCCGGGGGTGTAGCTCGGAGGTAAAACGCCCCTGGGTTCAATCCCCAGTACCGCAAAAAAAAAAAAAAAAAAAAGAAATCTAATCTCCAATGATACAGACCTAGAAAGCAAGAGGTGACTAGGTCATGAGCCCTGAGCCCTCACACAGGGCATCAGGGCCTTTATGAAAGAAGCCGGCTGCAGTGGAGAACACCTGTAATCCCAGTACTTGGGGAAGCTGAGACAGGAGGATCACAGGTTCAAGGCCACAGCCGGGTAACCTAGTGAGACCTTGTTTCAAAATAAAAAAGCTAGGGGTGGAGGGGACTGAAGTAACTCAGTGGTAGAGCACCTCAGGGTTCAATCCCCAGTAACTAACTAACAGACACACACACACACACACACACACACGGCTCCAGAGAAGTGCCTTGCTTCTTTACCATGAGAGGACAGAGCAAGAAGACACTAGCTATGAAACAGACATTGAATCTGCCAGCACCTCCATCTTATACTACCCAGCCTCCAAAACTGAGAAATCAATTCCTATGTTTCATAAGCTACCCAGTCTATGCTATTTAATCAAACAAAGACAAACAAAAAAATAAATCTTAAGACATTGGTAAGTGCTATAAAGAAAAATGAAGTGAGGAACATACGTAGTATTACGGAAAGAGTTGCAGTGTTAATTTTCCTGCTTCCTCCTCTAGGATATAAGTGCCACAAGGAAAAGGTGTATTAGTTTTATGCATCACAGTATGACTACTACCTAGCACAATACTTAAAAAAAATATTAGGTACCCAATACTTACAAGATGAAGAATGAACAACAAAATTAAGGTTTAATGAGGAAGAAAGGCTTGCTATTGCTGTTTGTTTAAATATATTTTTAGTCGGGCGTGGTGGTACACGCCTGTAATCACGGTACTTGGAAGGTTCAGACAGGAGAATCACAGGTTCAAGGCCAGTCTCAGCAAAGTAGCAAGACTCTCAGCAACCTAGCAAGACTATTTCAAAACAAAAGATAAAAAAGGGCTGGGGTATAGCTCAGAAGTAGAATGCGCACCCCTGGGTTCAATCCCCAGTACTATTTAATAAATATTTTTTATTTTTAATTGATACATACTTATGTGGTACAATGTGACTTTTCAATACATGTATATAATCTGTAATGATCAGATCAGAGTGATTTACATATCTATCACCCCAGACATATTAAGAAAAGGGGTACTGCCTCTAAGCTTACTCATTGACCAGGATCATCTACTCACTACACAGGAGTAAACAAGCAATGAAGAAGCACTAAGAATTTCTTTATTAGTCATGTTGAAATCTGGAACGAGGCCGGGCGTGGTGGCACACGCTTGTAATCCCAGTACTTGGGAGGCTGAGACAGGAGGATCGCAGGTTCGCAGCCAGTCTCAGCACTATAAGGCTGAGGGTATAGCTCAGAGGCAGAATGCCCCTTGGGTTCCATCCCCAGTACCAGAAAAGGAAAAAAAAAAAAAAAAAAAAAAAAAAAAAAAAAAAAAAAAAAAAAAAAAAAAGAAAAGAAACCTGGAAAGAGAAAGGAAGCTCAAAGGTATGGCCAGGCCAGGTTGAGAAGATCTTGTTTAGGCCAGTGCCTACCTAGGGGACAGTGAGTCACTTAAGATTGAGAGTCACTCCAAGACATAAACTGCAGCGGAGCAGTTGTCATCACTGCGTCTCAGGAGATATTATGGACCTGAGTCGCCTCATGTTATGACTTTGTCAACTTCATTTATTGCACTTTGTACTGTCATTCCTTCTATCTCAAAATTTAATGCAAGAAGAACTTAAAAAATATCACTGAGTTAAAATTGTAAACGTTAGAATAAAATAAATTTGAGCTGGGTGTTGTGGTGCACACTTATAATCCCAGTACTTGGGAGGCTGAGACAGGGGGATCACAGGTTCGCGGCCAGCCTCAGCTACTTTGTGAGACCCTGTTTCAAAATAAAGAATAAAAAATAGGGCTGGGGTGTAGCTCGGAGGTAGAATGCCCCTGGGTTCAATCCCCATTACCGCAAAAAATAAATAAATTAATTAATTAAAATAAATTTATATTCTTTTGAACCTAGAATGGAAATCCTGAAGTACCTAGCAATCAAGAAACTAATTTATAGTAGCCATTATTACTAAGATGTACAGCTTATTTATGTTCACTTTATTTAGTGCTGCCTTTAAGTAAAGCTGAATAGTGTTCTAGGTTTTTCTAGATTCATTAATGACCTCAGTACCTACGTGAAGATTTTCAGGAACTTAATTTTATTATGCTGTAGTTTGTACAGAACATTTTTATGACATGATCGGTCACTCGTGGCCTTAGTCTCCAAGTTGGTACCCTCTGCTGTGTGACACTGTCTTCAACATCTCACTCCCACTTTCATGTAAGAATGGAATAATCCTGATCCCCCAATTAACAAATCTTACAATACAACTGCCACCAAGTCTATTTTGTTCTTGTATTTTATCTCTCCAAATTCTCTCGAGTCATTTTTCCTTTTTTATGGCCTGTTAATCTGAAAATGAAGGTATATTAGTAAAGCATGCTTTGCTTCTTAAACCAGGAGGTTGAGTTCATTTATTTTTGAATTGCAAATCCAGAATTCTTCTAAAGTGCTATACTCTCAATGGTAAGAATAACATACTCATTAAATGTGCATGCTCCTCCTAGGAGGCAAAACACCAACATGGAAAGAACAATTAGCTGAACTGGTGGTGCTGACGGTCTATATATGGTACAGTCAGAAAGGAATGGAATGGAAACAGTCAATCTGATGACAGTTCAGAAGAATAATACACTCTGCTGTGTACCTAGATAGAGAGGGACAGAGAGACCCCCATTAATAGGAGGAAACAAAACGGGAATCTCAGAGGGCAATTACAGGAAGCCAAGAACAGGGCTACACTGAGACTGATAAACCTGATGTTGAATATGCTGAGCTTGAAAAAATCTGTGACATACACGTGACACTGGATTTAGGGATAGAGAAAGTGTGAGGCTAGTGGTGTGATAAGTAGTCATGTAATCTCTGTACCTAGTGTTGCTTGTTGTTGATTTGTTATTTTTTATTCAACAATGAATTTTCTATAATGGTTTGTAATTCTTTGGTTTTTTTGCCTTAAAAATGTTAGTTTTTCCCCCTAAATAATTTTATCTCTTTTTCTTTTTATCTTAGGGTTTCCTAAATGTGTACTATACAACTATTCCATTCTTTTATTCTTGTTTTAATGATGAGGGTATCTGAAATCAGGAATCACCATTTATAACATAGATATGTTCCTAGCAATAGATTTGAGTTAGTTAACATTTGAAAAAGGAAAAAAAGGAAGCAAAAAGCTTTAGGACTGGGGATAGAAGGTATGCTTTTACAAAAATCACTTTGATTTATTTACTTCTGTGTGGTTTCTTTATTTCAAATCTTTTTGTTGTATCATCGCACACTTTACTTGTTTTATTTTTTGGGTTTTTTTTTTGGTACAGGGGATTGAACCCAAGGGCACTCTTCCACTGAACTACATTCCCAGCCCTTTCTACTTTTTGAGACAGGGGCTCACTAAGTTGCTGAAGCAGGCCTCAAACTTGGTGATCCTCCTGTCTCAGCCTGCCAAGTACTGGGATTACAGGCATGTGCCACCAACCTGGCTCATCAAACACTTCACTTTTGAAAAATGTGATGACTCATAACTGTCACCAGTTATGAGTCATAACTGTCATCAGTTACTCTGAAATTACCACTTTCATTTTTAGATGATGTAAACATACCTACCTTCAGCACTTAGTAACCAGGTATACTTGTGCCAAGTATGGAAGATGAAAGACTATCATCTGTCCTTTAAGAAATACACCATAGTCCAAGTTCTTGTTGCAAAATATTGTATGGTAAAATCCTTTCTATGGATAAGACACAGCTAGCCCAGCATTGGGGCGACCCACTCCTCCCTCTTCAGATCCCTCAAGTAGCCTACTAAGCAAGCAAAAGCACACACAAAAAAGAAAGGAAGGTAAACTGGGTGTGGTGGTGGAATCTCAGCACTTGGAGGCTGAGACAGGAGAATCGTGGGGTTCCAGGACAGCCTCAGCAGCCTAGAGAGACCCTGTTTCAAAATAAAAAATAAAAAGGGCTGGGAGATAGCTCTGAGATAAGAGTGCCTCTGGGTTCAATTTCCAGTACCAAAAAAAAAAAAAAAGGAAGGGATGGGAGGAAGGGCAGACAGACAAACAGGCTGGAGACATAGCTCAGTGGTAGTGCGCTGCCTAGCATGCACAAGGCCCTGGGTTCAATCTCCAGTACCTTAAAACACACACACACACACACACACACACACACACACACACACACACACACACACAATTTTCTGGTGAATGAATACTTATGTGAGAAACCATAATGTTGACTTAGACGACGTATTAATTCTTGGGTTTTAGAAAAACTGATCTACTCTGAATTTCTTTGCATTCATCTCCTGGATTCTCGAATAACTGTCAAACATCTTCATCAACTTTCTTGTCTTTCTAGGTTCAATCCCCAGCATAACAAAACACACCAATCCCCCAAGTTTTTATTTCTTTCTTTGTCATTATGGGCAGATAATGAAAAATTCTGAATTCTCAAATGTGTTCCAGGAAAGCCAAAAGGTAAGGGGAGCAAAGACTACAAAAATTGCGCTCCAGACTTCTTTTATCCTTTCTTTAAAGATGACACACTAGCAACGAGTTATTTCACAATCGCATCATTTTTCTAGGTGATCCCATCATTCCTCTGGGTGATCCGTTCATTCCTCTGGGTGATCCCATCATTCCTCTGGGTGATCCCATCATTCCTCTAGGTGATCCTATCATTCCTCTAGGTGATCCCTTCATTCCTCTGGGTGATCCCATCATTCCTCTGGGTGATCCCATCATTCCTCTGGGTGATCCCATCATTCCTCTGGGTGATCCCTTCATTCCTCTGGGTGATCCCATCATTCCTCTGGGTGATCCCTTCATTCCTCTAGGTGATCCCATCATTCCTCTAGGTGATCCCATCATTCCTCTAGGTGATCCCATCATTCCTCTAGGTGATCCTATCATTTTTTGTTCTCATATTATTTTGGTCAAATTATTTCATATTATTTTTAATATAGTTGTGAATAACTTCATTAAAGATGAGATAATTCCTAGGATGATGAAACAGGGAATCATTCCAAGATACAGGAAAAATAAAATCACTAAAATCCCATATAATATACATATTAGCTATTAAGAAGTCCAAAGGATCCATATTATAAAAAATACATTTTTCCTTATCCTTTGAAGATCCCAAGGAAAGAACAAAAGATAAATTAACAACCCTTATAACCAGAACTGCTCCAAAAGAACTAAAAAATTAAGACAGAGCCCAACTTAACACACAAAAAAATCATTATATGCTAGAACAATACACATACTCTGTAATTCTTTAAATACCACCATAATAGAATAACCCATTTATTTATTTATTTATTTATTTATTTATTTATTGTACTACTGGGGACTGAACCCAGGGGTACTCTACCACTGAACTATGCCCCCAGCACATTTATTCATTCATTCATTCATTCACTTACTTACTTATCTATTATGTGCGTGTGTGTACATAGTAGTGGGAATTGGACCCAGGGGTGTTCTATCTCTGAGCTAGAACCCCAGCCCTTTTTATTTTTTGTTTTGAAATGGTCTTGCTAGGTTGCTGAGTGTCTCACTATGTTTCTGAGGCTGACCTCAAACCTGCAATTCTCTTGTCTCAGCCTCCCACGTACTAGAAGGATATATGTGTGTGCCAACACACCCAGATTTATTTTTTATTTTGAGACAGGGTCTTACCAAGTTGCCCAGGCTGGCCTTGAACTTGGAAGCCTCTTGCCTCAAACTTCTGAGTAACTGAATTGCATGCCTGCACCATTACACCTGGCTCAAAACAGCACAAAGCAGAAGTTCAACAAATACTAGTTAAAATTTTCTTATTTCCCTTTCTTTACCTTATCTAATAATTTTAATTCTCCTCTAATCAAAAAATTACCCAGTAAGAAAGAAGAAAGGTTTCCAAGAATGCCAAGAAAATAATCTTGGATAAGCAGTCATTCCCTTTTTCTCAACCTACCCCCTTTTCTCAACCTTTTATATATACAAATATATACTTACACATATTTGTGTGTGTGTGTGTATGTGTGGTGCTTGGGGATTAAACTCAGGACCTTGTTTATGCTAGGCAAACATTCTTCTAATGACTACATCCCTGGCAGCTACTCAAATATATTTGAACATTTCTGTAGTTATAAGTCATTCTCCCTCTCATTGTTAACTCTCTATTTCAATTTATAATGCCTCCTTTGCTTGTTATTTTAATACTTTTTTTTTTGCGGTACTAGGGATTGAACCCAGAGGCATTCTACCTCTGAGCTACACTCCCAGTGCTATTTTTTATTCTTTATTTTGAAATAGGGTATCACTAAGTTGTGGAGGGCCTGACTAAGTAGCTGAGGTTGGCCACGAACCTGCGATCCTCCTATCTCAGCCTCCCAAGTACTGGGATTACAAGTGTGCATCACCACGCCCGGCTAATACTTTTTTTTTAAACTAGGGATTGTCCCAGTCAAAACCCCCATTTTTTTTTTTTTGAAACAAGGACTTTCTAAGTTGCTGAGGCTGTTTTTGAACCTGTCATCCTCCTGTCTCAGTCTCTCAAGTACTGGGATTACAGGCATGCCCACACATGCCTGCTATCCTTTAAAGACCATTTTTCCAAACTCCTGTCCAAGAGAAAAACCTGACAATTTTATACTATTCTTTCTCTATCACCAACTTCAGTAAAAGGTAACTAAGATATCTATTGTCTGCCTACGTTATATACACGCCATCAAGCAGGTCTTTTTTTTTTTTTAATTGCACTGCTGGGGATCAAACCTAGAGCCTCCTCTATGCTAGGCAAGTGCTCTACCACTGAGCTACATCCCTAACCCAGAGTTATCTTTCTTTAAAACAAGCAAACAAAAAAAGTATGGTGGTGTCATTTTCTCGAAATGTTCTAATTACTTGATATGACAAACACCCCTTTCCAGATTCCTCTGCTGCAATTCTTCTCCTATGAACCCTGTAACATTGCCATATTGAACTACTAGTTGTTCCTCAAATACAATAATGCTTTTTCCCCAGCCTCTTGACTTTGTAAGTGCTGTTCTTCCTGTTACAAAATGTCATACACTTAAAAATTATTAAAGTGCTAAATTTCATGTACTTTTGACAAATAAGTCATTCATATTGTACTACAATTGTACGCATGCCTGCAAGCTCCTGAAAGACTGTGTCTTTTCATTTTTTGAAACACTGGTACCAAGCTCAGAGCCTAATATGCATTCTACAAATATTTGCTGAATTTTTGCAATGGCTCTTTTCCTCTTCTGAATCTTCAACCTTCATGTTCACGCGCAAGCGCATGCATGTGTGCTCGCGTGTGTGTAAAACTAGGGATTGAACCCCGAGCTACAACCCCTTCTTTCTTTCCTTCCCTCTCTCCCTCCCTCACTTTCTTCCTTCTTTATTTAGGTTCTGGGGATTGAACCCAGGAGCATTCTACCTCTGAGCTACACCCCAGCAATATTTATCTATCTATTTTGGTGCTGGGGATCGAACCCAGGGGCATTCTATCTCTGAGCTACACCCTCAGACCTATTTTAGTTTTTAGTTTGAAACAGGGTCTCACTAGGTTGATGCTTAGCTGGGAGCATCTTAGAAATGCAAATCCTTAGGCCTTGTCCAGGAACTATGGTGATTTTCATATAATGCAAAGATTGAGAGGAGCTACTCTATTCAGTCCTTGGCTTTAAATATTATCTGAACAATGGTTCTTGACCCTGGCTCCACACTGGAATTCACCTGCAGTGCACGCGCGCGTGTGTGTGCATGTGTGTGTGTTCATGGGGATTGAACCCAGGAGCAGTCTACCTCTAAGTTCCACCTCCAGTCCTATTTATATTCCTTATTTTGAAACAGGATCTCACTAACTTGCAGAGGGCCTGACTAAGTAGCTGAGGCAGGCCATGAACCTGTGATCCTCCTGTCTCAGCCTCCCAAGTACTGGGATGACAAGCGTGTGCCACCAGGCCCGGCCACCTGCAATGCTTTTAAAAAAAATCTATACCAGAAAACAAAAGTCAAATTTGCTGAATTTTATACAGTAAGATTTGAAAAATAACATTTAAGGGAAAAACTTTTTAATGGAAAGTTAATAAACTGAACAGTTATTTTAATAATGAAAGTAGTCCCTAAATAATTTTTTCTACGCATAAAAGCTTTCTTTAAAGCTGGGGACATTCCTCATTGGTGGAATGCTTACCTAGCATGCATGAAGCCCTGGGTTCAATCCAAGCATTGCGAAAAAGGAAAGGAAAAGGAAAGAGAAAGGAAAACTTTCCTCCTCACAGACGCGCATATACACACAAAACCCCTCATGTTGAAACATAAGAAAAAAATGTGATCCATATGACTCAGCCATCTCACTCCAAGATATGTACCAAGGGAGAGTCAAATATGTATGTCCACATAAAAATTTACACATGAATGTTCACAGCGGCTTATCTATAATGACCCTAAACTGGAAACAACCCAAAGGTCCATCAATAGGTGAAGATATTACGGTACAACCATACAACGGAATAATACTCTGCAACAAAGACATGTACTGCCAAACTCAGCAACGTACATGAAAAACGGTGATGTGAACTGAAAGAAGCTGGACAAAAGAAACAGGACACACTGTACGACAATGCAAACTAATGCTATGACAGGAAGCAGATCAGTGTTGCCTAGTGACAGGAGAGGGAGGGAGACAAGCAAGGGAGGAGCTGAAATGAAGCAGCACAAAGAGACTTCTGGGGATGATGGGCATGTTCACTGTCTTGATGGCAGTGGAGGTTTCACGGATGTTGAAACTTACCAAAATGCACACTTTAATTGTGCAGTTATTTTACACCTATTATATCTTAATAAAAGCCATCTAAAAAATGCTTAACCTAACTACTAATCAAATTAAAACAGGAAAGCTTGGGCCCCCCCTTGAGTGAGAATCTGCAGGGATTGTCATGAAAGTTCACAAGCTGATTTTAATGTGCATTCAAGGTTGAGAAAAACTGATCCATACCCTGATACTCCAAAATTTTTATCACCAGCCCTAATGTCTCCCCGGAACTCCAGACCCGCCACTTGGCTGTCAAGCAGCGTCTCAACATAACCGACATTTTGTTCAAATATATATTTATACTTCTTCCCTTTTCCTACTTTCATTCTTTGACAGTCTTCCCATCTCAGTAAACAGCACTCCTTTCTTCCAGTTGCTCAGACCAAACACTTAGAAACAGTATTCATTCCCCCTTCCTCTCACACCCACATCTAACTCACAGCAAACCCATCCATCCATCTTCAAAATATATCGAGATGAATGATTTATTACTATCTCCATTGATATTCTCCTTGTAATATTCTCAATAATCAATGCTGTTCTATTGTTCTGCCACAGTGATCCTTCCAAATATAAATCAAATCACTTTTCTGTTTAAAATGTTCAATTGTGTATTCATCGGTTCTCCAGAGAAATACAACATCTATAACTATGAGGGGATTTAGGAGATTGGTTCACACAATGAGGCTGAGAAGTCCTACAACAGCCACCAGCAGGCTGGATAACCAGGGAAACTGGTGACTGCTCAGCCCAAGAAGCCAAGAGTCTCAGGACAAGAAACATGAACAATGATGCAGCCCCGTCCAAGGGAGAGCCCTGCGAGAGCTGCTGGTGGAAGTCTGAAGAACCCAGAGTCCGATGTCCACAGGTGATGAGGTGACAGCAGCAGAAAACATCCGCTCGGGAGGAGAACACAAGTGCGAGCTAGCCTCCCCCTTCCTACTGGATGACGGGGCCCACATTCAGAGTAAGGCTGCCCCACTCAGTTCGCCAACCCACGTGCCAATCTTCTCTGGAAACATTCTCACAAACACACACACAAGTGTGCTTTACAATTCTTTAGGTATCCCTCTATCTGGTCAAGTTGACAACCAAAACTGTCACAAATGGATTCCTCCTCCCCACCCAGCACCCCCTCGTGACATGTCGGAACCAGAGGACACAGCAACTGAAAATCCAGAATCCTTGCTTGAATTTGCAAGTCCCTGCGTGCATTCACCTATTTCCTGCTTCCAGCTGATCTCAATCTATCCTCTCCCCACTCTGTTCCAGCATCTTTGTCTGCTCTGGCTGCCAGAACAAAATACCCTAGACCGAGTGGCTCAGAAATTTATCCTCGCAGGTCTGGAGGCTGGAAGACAGAACAAAGCCCAGCAGGCTTTTTGTTTGGTGCTGGGGATTGATCTCAAGGGCTTTTATCTCTGAGCTACACCCCCAGCCCTTTTTATTTTTTCTTTTTTTTGAAACAGTCTAAGTTGCTGAGGGCTTTGCTAAGTTGCTGAGGCTGGCCTTGAACCTGAGATCCTCCTGTCTCAGCCTCCCAAGAACTGGGATTACAGGTGTGCCACCACACCCGCTCGGCAGGGTTTAGCTTCTGCAGAACACCTCTCAGTTCTCACGAGGCCTTTCCTCAGCACATGCAAGGGGAGAGCCCTTTCTTTTCCTCTTATTATATGCCTACCAATCCCATGGGACTGAGATCACACTCTTGACTTCATTTGACTTTCCCTCTTAAAAGCCCTACCTTTTAATGCGACTTTAGCATTGCGGAATAGAAGCATAATTCGATCCACAGCACCCAGCCTCACTGACTTCCTGCCTCTGCCAGGAGTTTCACCTGCTGTCCCTGTGCCCACTCATCCCTCACTTCTCCCAGGTGTCTGCTCAAATGCCAACTGCCAGAGAAGTCTTTCCTAACCTGACATAAAATAGTAGGAGTTAAGCCTAGTATAGGTACTTTTCAAACCTCCTCAACTACTACTATTGTGCAGACAATGGTCAACCAAGTACGCACAAATGGTACCTAAACCATCAAATCTCTCTATCAGACCCCAGGATAAAGATCTGTCAGGTGAGACAAATTACTTCATTTCACCTTGTGTTTTCCTAATGCATTCCAAAGTCTACTGTTTCCAAACAGTCTTATCTACTAATCTGTATTCATCTATCTCCTCTCTGAAACCCTACAGGCATGTGTGTGTGTGTGTGTGTGTGTAAGAATCACTGATTTAAGAATCACTTAAATGATCCTAATGTTCCTAATCATGGCTACATATTTTAATCATCTGAGGACCTTTTAAAAAATACCCTCTTCTGGGCCCCACCTTTAAAGACTCTGATTTATTTAGGGTAAGAGCCTAGATTTTTTGTTGTTGTTTTGTTTTATGGTGGTGGTGATGGTAGTGGGGTTGAACCCAGGGGCGTCCTACTTCCAAGCTACACCCTGAGCCCGATATTTTTAAAAATATGGAACACTTCACAAATTTGCGTGTCATCCTTGCGCAGGGGCCGGCCATGCTAATCTTCTCTGTATTGTTCCAATTTTAGTATATGTACTGCCGAAGCGAGCACTATTTTTTTGTTTTGAAACAGGGTCTCACTAGGTTGCTGAGGCTGTCTTCAAACCTCCCATCCTCCTGTTTCAGCCTCCCAAGTACTAGGATTACAGGTGTGTGCCACCATGCCCAGCAGAGCCTAGTATACTTTTTATTGTTGTTTGGTTGTTACGTTTCCAAAGTGATTTGAATATGCAGTGAGAGCTGAGAAACAATGACTAAAATACATCAAATCTGGATGCCCTAACTTTTCCAAACATACAGATCGGCAGTACTAAAAGATATTATTTGATTTAAAGTTTGCACAAAATGGTTATATTTTCCAAGCCTTTCTTTTATGACATGGATGAACTGACAGTTTACTCGCTAATAAAACAAGCCTCATTTTAGCTTAAATGAGGTTTCACCACAGATTCTGTTTTTGTGCTTTTATTGGTGCACAATAGTGTCACGTCATAATGTAAATCATCTTGACAGTGGCATACATGCACACAGTACTTTGTGGACCCCCACTCCGCTCCCTCCCCATCCCCCCTTCCCCATACAGAGTACTGAGACTGACATTTATTTTCACATACGTACACAAAGCCAGTGGTAGTGATTCCTTCACTGATCCTCACTCTTCCCCCTCCCCTTCCCCTAGGTCACCTCCCTGGCTCCACTGAGGTTTCTCCTCCATTATCTAGAGTCGCTCTGGTATCCCAATTACTCCCTAGCTTCTGCATATTAGAGAAAACATATGACCCTTCACTTTCTGGGACTGGCTAGTCTCACTTAACATAATGTTTTCCAGGTCCTTCCATTTTCCTGCAAATAACATAAGTTTGTTCTTTATTGCTGAGTAGAATTTCATTGTGTGTATATCCCATAATTTTGTAATCCATTCATCTGTTGATGAACACCTAGGTTGGTTCCATAATTTGGCTATTGTGAATTGTCCTGCTATGAACACAGATATGCATATATTATTGCAGTTCTCTAATTTCAGCCTCTTTGGAAAGATACCCAGGAGTGGCATAGCCGGATCATATGGTGGATCCATTCCCAGTTTTCTGAGGAATCTCCACACTGATCTCCATAGCAGCTAAACTAATTTGCAATCCCACCAACAGTATAGAAGTTATAATTTCCCTCATCCTCGCCAACATTTAGTTTTTTGACTTCTTGATGACAGCCATTCTCTTTTATGTTCAATTTCCATTATTGCAACCTATATTTATGCAGCACTTTACTGGCACAAGGCATTTTTCTCTCTCCTTTGCTTCATTCACTCATTCATGAAAATGTTTATTATGGCAGTCAACCTTCTAAAATGGCCTACAAACAAGCGAGGCACGGTGGCACGTGGATGCCTATAATCCTAGCTCCTCAGAAAGTTGAGGCAGGAGGACTTCAAGTTCAAGGCCAGTCTGGGCAACTTAGGAGGATTCTGTCTCAAAAAATAAAAAGGGCTATAGATAAAGATTTACTGGTAGAGTACCACTCAGTTCAATCGTTAATGACACTAAAATAAAATGGCCTGCAACAATCCCCACCTTCCTGGTGTTCATGACCAACACTGTGTAAATTCCCTCACTGTGAATGAGTGGGACTTAGTAAGGTGCTTCTAACAAACAGACTACAACCAAATTGATTAGGTATCACTTCCAAAACCAGGTTACTAAAAGGCTTATCCATCTTGGTTTGTGAGCACCCCTATAGAGTGGGCTAGGTAGCAAAGAGCTGAGGGAAGCCTCCAGCCTCCAGGTCATGGAGGAACTGAGGTCCAATCCTGCTGCCAGCAAGGAACTGAGGCCTGCCAATAGCTTCCTGAATAAGCTTGGAAGAAATTCACCCAGGACCCCTGAGTTAGCCGTAGCCCCAGCCACAAAGCTGATGGCAGTCTAGTGAGACCCTGAAGCAGAGGTTCTGGCTGAGTTGTGTTTATATTCCTGACCCACACACACTGAGATAATAAATGTTTGTTGTTTTATTCAGCTAAATTTTGGGGTAATTTGTTATACAGCAAAAGATAGCTAATACATGTATTTATACCTATCATATTCCAAGTATTGGGATGCTACTCTTCACTACAGAAAGTCTGATGCCCCTACCGGAGGACGGTTTCTTTTACACACCTAGTTCTGGTCAACTGGATTTTTACTTATTGCACAGAAGTTATGGCACTCACATAACTCACACTGGACTAAAATCGCCCATCAGATTACAGCACCTCCAGTGTAGCACAGCTGTGCTTTGCGTGAAGTTACTGAAGTAAATAACACTCGGCTCGCCCTTCACTCTATATTCTTTTTTTTTTTTTTTTGGCGGTACTGGGGAATGAAGCCAGAGGCGTTCTACCTCCGAGCTACACCCCCAGCCCTATTTTTTATTCTTTATTTTGAAACAGGTTCTCACTAAGTTGCTGAGGCTGGCTGCAAACCCGGATCCTCCCGTCTCAGCTTCCCAAGTACTGGGATTACAGGCGTGCACCACCACGCCCGGCTCCTTCACTCTGTATTCTAATGCAACTGTTCAAGATTGTTTCCCTCCTTTGTAATGCTCATCTTTTTTCTGTGCTTATTCCTGTCACACAGTGTACTCTGTGCTTCAGTCCTCCCTACTTGCCCTGTTGCTTTTCCTCTTCTTGGCCCTGTGCAGGTAAGACACCAGTTTTCAGAGTCATCACCAGGCAGCTGGACTGCTCCTTTCATTCTACCTCTCCACTGTTTTTTACCTGAGACCTGTGACTCCTTGTGTAATAATCAAATCTGACTTTCAATAACTGTTCCTCGAACAGCTTAGTGCAATATTCTCCAAGCATAGTCTGTAAACCATCCACTAGCGTGTCATCGGTCGATCAAGTGCACCACAGGCAGCCTGGTATAATCATAAATTTAAAAGGTAGTTATGATTTTTCATGAAATCCTTGCTGTTGTATAATGTATAAATCATAAAAATTATTTTAACTCATGTAAAGTAGAGATGAAAATAATCTCAGAAATTCCAGAATTCAAAATAATGATGTAAAAGTAAAGACTGAACAGAGCTTCAATGCAAAATAAACCGTTAATCAGTATTAGCTGGTAAAAGTGAATTCCAAGTAGGATTTTATACACAAGTAACAAGAAAAGTATAAATGGGAAGCATACTGATAAATATCTGAAAACCATTTTTAATATCCTTTTGCCTCTAGTAACCAGTGTTATCTAGTATGATCTTCTGTCAAATACTGGTATGAAGCATCAAAGCTACTGAATAACTTTCAAAAGAATGTACTTCTCTGGAAAACCAAGTAAGGTTTAAAGAACAAGAGAAAAATATGTAAAATTCTGTGTAAAATTGATTAATTCTGTCATAAAACAGAGAAATGTAAAACTACAAAAGTACCATTCACAGTCGTGCTTGTAATAGCAAAGCCATTATAAAGAGAAGCTTTTGCTTGGCGCATTGGCTCACAACTATAATCCCAGTACTCGGGAGGCTGAGACAGGACTGCAAAGGCCAGCACGCACAGTAACCTAGTGAAACCCTGTTTCAAAATTTAAAAAAATAAATAAAAAGGGCTAGGGGTGTAGCTCGGTGGAAGAATGCCCCATGCTCAATCCCCAGTGCCACCAAAAAAGAAAAAGAAAGAGAAAGAGAGAACTTTTCTGAAAAAGTCACAGTCCGGCATGGTGGCACACACCTGTAATCCCAGTACTTGGGAGACTGAGGCAGGAGGATTTCAGGTTTGAAGCCAGCCTCAGCAACTAAGTGAAGCTCTCAGAAACTTAGCGAGACCCTGTTTCAAAAATAAAAAATAAAATTTGGCTGCGGGTAATTTTAGCTCAGAGGTAGAATGTCCCTGGGTTCAATCCCCAGTAACATGCTCGTACGTACACACACACACACACACACACACACACACACACACTCTGCAAAGTTAATAATATACATTTGACAAGAAAGCAGAAGACATGCAATTCTTTTAACATGATGTGGTTGGGCTCTGCATCATGCTAACAGCATACGATGTGGAAGAATTAAGACCATTACCTGTGCCTGGTGCAGATGTATGCTTTACAATTAGAAAGAACCACAAATGTAAAAAAAAAAAAACCTCCATCAGCTCATTCTATAAGAATGGTCATGATTTTTCCTACACAAAGAAAACATTATGGAATACTGAATTTCCCATCTTAATATAAGCTAGCTATTGCAGTGAAAAAGTATTTACATGTCAAGACACCAATGACATTCAAAGTGATCACTTCTACCATTTCTAGAGCCTTGTTCAAGTGGTATGCATATCTAAACAAAATGTGTCGAATCTTGCATAGCATACATACGGACATAATACGATAAATTTAATTTTAATTTTATTTATTTTTACTTTTATTTTTCAGTGCTAGGGATCTAACCCAGGGCTTCACTGGGACTTCTGAGACTAGATCATAAAAGATACTGTGATTTCTATGCGCCCATGTGCCTGACTCACAGAAACAGAAAATCATGCTGGGGCAATCTGTTACACAGAAATAGATAATAAGTCTATTTACCAAAAGTCTGGTGTAGGAAAGGGGAATATAGAAGAAAGAAAAATGGAGAGGAATGGGACTAGAGCTGATTAAAATGGACAGAATAAAATGAATATAACGTCTTCCAAAAAATTTAGGCTGTCATTATTTGTAAGTTTCTAAAATTATTTAATTTTCTTGTTTGTCTTTGATATTTTCAAACTTTTTAACAGTATTTTTCAACCTAAAAACCTTTCTAAGTATTCACATATATGATGTTATCCATAAGACAGCCGACTTGAAAGCAAGTGCAAGTCTGTGGTTGAGATCACTATTCACCTAAAAACTTCCACTCTGCAAGTCACTGCTAAATGCAAGAGGGACCAGGGGTGAAGAGAACAGGATTCCTACCATCACAGAGCTTCAACTTAGTAGAAGAAACAGACACACGGAACCCAGTAATGCCTCAGGACACAGTATACGCTCAAGTATCTGTTGACTAAATATGAGAGGTAGGAAAGAATAAAACACCTACAATTAGGAGAGTCAAAGTGGGAAACAAATGTGTCAGGGAGCCTTCCTGAAAAGATGATTCTTAAACTGAGCCTTCAGCAATGTGTAGAAGAGTGTGAACAGAAGGAACTGAAAAGCAGGGCAAGAAGTCAGAGGGAGCACTATGAAAAAGCCACAATGTCAGGAAGATGCATGGAATTTCCAAAGTATTTTCAAAAAAACAGTAAATAATTAGTAAACTACAAGTAGATACTGAGATTTCAATGAGAAACAAAGCTGAAGCCGGGCGTGGTGGTACACACTTGTAATCCCAGTACTTGGGAGGCTGAGACCGGAGGATCGGGGTTCACAGCCAACCTCAGCTACTTAGTGAGGCCCTCCGCAACTTAGTGAGACCCTGTTTCAAAATAAAGAATAAAAAAAATAAGGCTGGGGGTGGAGCTCAGAGGTAGAATGCCCCTGAGTTCAATCCCCGGTACCACACACACACAAAAAAAAGAAAGAAACAAAGCTGAAAAAGCAAACTGGAGTTCTGAGTGATATATTGAGGGGTCTAGAGCCTGGATTTGGTTCTAAAGGATTAAGAGAGTTCTTTAAGCCAGGCATGGTGGTGCACACCTGTAATCCCACTATTTGGGAGGCTGAGACAGGAGGATGGAAGGTTTGAGGACAGCCTCAGCAACATAGTGAGGCTCTCAGCAATCTAATGAAACCATGTTTCAAAACAAAAAAATAAAAAAGGCTGGGTGTATAGCTAGGAGGTAGAATGCTCTTGGGTTCAATCACTAGTATCACAAGAAAAAAAATTATAGGCGTGTACCACCATGCCCAGCTACTTAGGTTAATATTAATATTAGATAGAATTTCATAAGTACCAACTAAAGGTGTGTGCTACAGATAGAGAAGATAAACACATGTTAAGTATCAGAAGGAAATTACCCTGATATAAGCACGTTATTAATAATGCATATAAAAATTATAATCTGAAGACAAATAACAGACTCATAATGTACATGTTACTACAGCATATACTTTCTAAATAATAAAAGCAGCTACATTTAATTTTGAGAGTATAAATTCAATTTTTTTTTAAAGAGATGGGGTATTCCTATGTTGCCTACACTGACCCCAAATTCCTGGGGTTTAAGTGATCCGCCGGCCTCAACCTCCTGAGTACCTGGGGCTACAAGCATGTACTACCATGCCTGGCAGCATTCAATACAAATCTTTATCAAAATACCCTGCTTAAATATGTTACCAATGCCATAAATTGTGTATCATTTTTGTTAGATTTTTATTTTTCTTTAAGATGCCTATAATCACAGACTTTAAAGAATGTTCTTTTGAAGACAGCTTTCCTCAGTAATTGTGAAGATTAAAAAAATTAAGCCTAATAATACCAATCACTGCTAGTCTGTTTCCTTTTGATTATACTACATATTAATTTTTCAGTCATAAGAAGTCAAAAAATGGTTATCTTGAATAAAATATTCTGAATAAAAATAAACATTTATATATTTCTACAACAGGTTTAGCTCTAATTAGTTAAGTCACATCATAAGCTGGCGAGTGGCCCACTGGGTTGTATGGACTGTATGAGTCATAACGACACATTCCAAAATAATCTAAAAGGGGGAGTTAGGGCTTAAAAGTAATAGCACATACGAAGAACACGCAGTAAGAGAGGCTTATCTAGAGTCAAAGAGGGACACAAAAGAATAAAACAGCAATTTCTGCAGATGGACAGAGAGTTCTAATTTAGGAAGGACAAAAATCCTCTATTCTCAGCATCTTTTTTGGCGGAGCTGGGGTTGAACCCAGGGGCATTCTACCTCCAAGCTACACCCCCAGCCATATTTTTTATTCTTTATTTTGAAAAAGGGTCTCAGTAAGTTTCAGGGGCCTCACTAAGTAGCTGAAGCTGGCCAGGAACCTGCGATCCTCCTGTCTCAGCCTCCCAAGTACTGGGATTACAAGCGTGCCCCACCACGTCCTGCTATTCTCAGCATTTCTTAGAATACAAGTGAACTCTAGCTTTTCTTTCCAAGAGTAAGGAACCATTCTAGAATTAGGTTCCTCAAATGACATAAATAAAAAAACAAACTTAAGAAGACAAATTTCTTGCCAGGTGTGGTGGTGCACACTTGTAATCCCAGCACTTGGGAGGCTGAAACCAGAGGATCCGGGTTCACAGCCAACCTCAGCTACTTAGTGAGGCCCTCTGCAACTTAGTGAGACCCTGTTTCAAAATAAAGAATAAAAAAATAGGGCCGGGGGTGTAGCTCAGAGGTAGAATCCCCCTGGGTTCAATCCCCAGTACCACAAAAAAAGAAATTTCTTAATTATATACATTTATTATGTACTAATTTATTAACATTTATGTACTAATAAATAGGAGTTATAAGCTCCCATTTGTGGGATATTTTTTGGGATTTCTCCTAGACAAGGCCACAAATAAAATCTGTTAACATTATGTACCAATAAATGGGAGATTTTTTAAATTTGGGGGAGATTTTGGGGGATTTTTTTTGCTAGACAAGGTGACAAATAAATACAATTTGCTAAAGAATAATGCCATGGAATTAATATAGACCAACACTGACTACAAATGCAACTCAGTTTTTAAAATAATGTATACTTCCTATAAAACAGATTTTTTTTTGGCTCTACTGGGGATTGAACCCAGGAACATTCTACCCCCAGTACTGGGATTACAAGTGTGCTCTACCACGCCCAGCGAGACCCTGTCTTTAAAAGCCGGGGAGGAGTATGGGATGTAGCTCAGTGGTACAATCCTCCTGGATTCAATCCCAGTCCCACAAAAATAATTTAAAAAATGTAGCAAGATTTGTTATGAGTAATGAATAATGAAGTATTTAGATAAAATTGATTTTCTAATTCAAGTATAAATTGTTAAATACCAAATCTCTATTTTTTGTTCCTCGAAAATGTTACATGCTTCACTAAGCAGAGTATAAACATAGAAAAGCTACTAATTTTTAAGGGCTTCTTATCTGTACAAAGGGTCATACTAAGCTCTCTACCTTCATTTACTCCTTTAATTTTAAATTTCGTTTCACAAGATGAAAAAAACAAGGCTCCAAATGTTTAAGAAACCTGATGCGATCACAATCAAGTCTTATTCAACTCCAGGTCTGCCAGATTCTAAAGCCCATCTTGCACACGTCACGCTGTTGTGTTACCGGGATGCGCAGACCACCAGACGTTTTGGGCCATCTGCCCTGACCTCAAACGGCAGCTGCAGGAGGCTGCGTCTTTCTTTCTAGCTGGTGATTCTTTTGCCTCCTGTCTTCCTGTCAGTTACCATTTTTCAGTACATCTGCTTTTCACAACTTTAATCATCCCATTCATAACTTCAAACCCAAGCTGTTTATAATTTAATGCCTATCATAACGAAAAAGAATTTGAAAGTTGCCAAGAATAAAAAGATTTTATCAGCCGGGCGTGGTGGCGCACGCTTGTAATCCCAGTACTTTGGGAGGCAGAGACTGGAGGATCCGGGTTCGCGGCCAGCCTCAGCTCTCTCTTTCTCTCTCTCTCTCTCTCTCTCTCTCTCTACCTAGTGAGGCCCTCCGCAACTTCGTGAGACCCGGTTTCAAATTAAAGTATAAAAAAAAATAGGGCCAGGGG
>PVJS01002924.1:0-46307 GCA_004027185.1 Glis glis | reverse complement strand
TGGAGCTCGGAGGTAGAATGCCCCTGGGTTCAACCGCCAGTACTGAAAAAAAAAATCAAATTGGTGATTGCATTATATAAAACAATTTTTTTTTGTATTGGGGATTGAACCCAGGGGCATTCTACCTTAGAGCTACACCCCAGCCCTTTTTATTTTTAATTTTGAAATGGGGTCTCAGTAAGTTGCTGAGGGTATTGCTAAGTTGCTAAGGCTAGCCACAAACCTGCAATCCTCCTGTCTCTGCTTCCCAAATACTGGGTTTACAGGCATGTGCCACCACACCTGGCAATAAAAAAAAAATGCATTTATACTGTGTTACAGACTGTGACATAGGGAAAAAATCAAACTACATTAAAAAAAGCTGTAATTTTTAGAGTTGCATGGAGCACTCTCAGAACCTAATGGGAGGGATGGATGGAGAGGGAGGTGACTACACAGTTCCCTATCCCCTTCACAACCAGACCAGCTCTGCTTCGGCTTTAATAATGAAGTTCCAAACTACATTCCATAAGGTTTGTTAAATGTGAAAACTATTAAACTAACTGAAAACACCACTACTATACTGAATGGGAATTACTGGAAAACAGCTAAGGGTTCCATAAGGCCGATTATTCTTTAATAACACCGCATTTACTACATACACAATAGAGCGCTGAATGCTATATGAAGGGTTAGAGGTCACTTCTGCATCATCCCGCTCCAACTTCTACGAATTTCTACATTTAGAACAGTTAGGTAATTGGCATAAGATAATCTCCTTACCTTGACCCTAATATTAATGTCACTTAATTTCTAATATATCTCTGTGAAGCACTTTCTGACTATGGGTTTGAGGTGCATATTTTAATTATGGTAAGGTTTTATTAAAGACTTTTTCAGAAATAAGTGTTCAGTTTTATTAAATGCATTTCAAGATCTATTAAGGTGACCATACAGCTCTTCCTCCTTTATATGTTAATATGTTAAATTATATTAACATTCCAATACATCTTTGCAGTCCTGGAATAAACTATGTTTAGACACAGAATATTATATTTTGAAAGTTCTGTACCAGTATTCTTTGTTAAAACCCATCTGTACCTGTATTTTGTGACATTATGAGATGTAATCGGTATGATGCTGCCTGCTCTATTGCTGTACTTTGGAAGCACTAATATTTACTGAGCACTTTCTATATTCCAGGCACTGTTTTAAGAATTGGATTTGTATTAACTTGTTGAGTCTTCAACAATCTTAACTTGTAGGTTCTCTGTTTTATAAAAATAACAGGAAGACTCAACTCTTTCTTCATTCTCAGTTTATTGGTGAAATTGTGTTTTGTGAAAGTTTGAAAGAAGTTACTTGCAAAACCATCTAGGTCGTCAGGCATGGTGGCGCACGCTTGTAATCCCAGTACTTGGGAGGCTGAGACAGGAGGATCGCAGGTTAGCAGCCAGCCTCAGCTACTTAGTGAGGCCCTCCGCAACTTAGTGAGACCCTGTTTCAAAATAAAGAATAAAAAAAAAAAATAGAACTGGGGTGTAGCCCGGAGGTAGAAGCCCCTGGGTTCATTCCCCAGTACCGACAAAAAAAAAAAAAAAAAAAAAAAAATCTCGGTTTGATAGGTTAGGTTTCAGTCTCTTCTAGGATCAGTTTTGGTAATTCATGTTTTCCTAGAAAATAATGTGTTTTCCCCATATTTCTATTTTTCTAGTTGAGCTAACCATTCTCTTGTAATTGTTAGTATAATTTGTTACTTTTCTCCAGTGCATTCTCAGCTCATGCTGCTTTATTGTTAAATATATACAGATATATACATACACACAACATACACATACACACAGGTGTAGAGTTTCTAACTCACAACAGTTCCTTTTTACATCAAGCAATGAAATTTCTTCTTCAAAACTCCCAAAGATGCATAGATTAAAAAGCAAGCTGCCAGCCGGGTGTGGTGGCGCACACTTGTAATCCCAGTACTTTGGGAGGTGGAGACCGGAGGATCCAGTTCGCCACCAACCTCAGCTCTCTCTCTCTCCCCGCCTCTCTCTCTACCCAGTGAGACCCTCCGCAACTTCGTGAGACCCGGTTTCAAAATAAAGTATAAAAAATAGGGCCGGGGGTGTAGCACGGAGGTAGAACACCCCTGGGTTCAATCGCCGGTACCGCAAAAAAAAAAAAAAGCAAGCTGCCTTTTATAATACTTCAAACATACTCAATAAGATTGTGAACATTCCTTATTCACACTAATGGTGCAATGGAATATATGTAAAGCAGCAAGTAAACAAAATGAGCAACTCCCATACTTGAAGGACAGAAAGTAAACTATTGTGAACTTCACTTATTTTTGGTACTAGGTCTCAGGGCCATTCCACCTCTGAGCTACGCTGCCAGGCCCATTTCACTTTTAAATTGGATCTCACTAACCGTATGTGGTGGCACACACCTGCAATCCCAGTACATAGGAGGCTGGGACGGGAGGACAGCAGGTTTAGGAGGCTGAGATAGGAGGATGGCAGGTCACAACCAGCTTCAGCATGTTACTTTTTTTCTATAATCCTAATTCTTTTTGTACTTTTTCCTTGGTTAAAAAGAATGTTCGTTAGTCTTACCTAGTTTTCTTTCCTTCTTCTTTTTTTATTAATGGTACTGGGAATTGATCCAGAGGCTTTCTACCTCTGAACTACACCCCCAGCCCTTTTTATTTTTTTGTTTTGAAACAGGGTCTCACTAGGTTGCTGAGAGTCTCACTATTTCCTGAGGCTGTCCTCAGACCTGCAATCCTCCTGTTTCAGTGTCCAAGTACTGGGATTATAGGCGTGTACCAGCACAACTGGCCTTAGTTTCTTTTAATCAAAGAACAAACTCTAGTTTTATTTAACTATGTTTTCTGTTTCCTAATTCACTACTTGCTATTTTTATTAATTACTTTTTCTACCTTTCCTTAGATTTATTTTGTTATTCTTTTATTAAATTATTTAGTTAACTTATTTATTTTCTTTTTAACTAAAGACATTCTTAGAAATAATTTCATCTAAGGCTGGGCGTGGTGGCGCATGCTTGTAATCCCAGTACTTGGGAGGCAGAGACCAGAGGATCCGGGTTCGCGGACAGTCTCAGCTACTTAGTGAGGCCCTCCGCGACTTTGTGAGACCCGGTTTCAAAATAAAGTATAAAAAAAATAGGGCTGGGGGTGTAGCTCGGAGGTAAAACACCCCTGGGTTCAATCTCCAGTACCGCAAAAAAAAAATAATAATTTCATCTGTGTTCTACGTTATTTATGTATTTCATTTTACCACAGAGCTGGGCTCCCAGCCCTTTTTAAAAACTAACAAACAACAAAAAAAACAGGGTCTCGTTAAATTGCCCAGGTTGGTCTTGAACCTGTGATCCTCCTTTCTCAGTCTTCTAAGTACTGACATTACAGGACTAGACCTGGCATGTATTTCATTTTTATTGTGATTATTTTCTAGATAGACTACAACTGCTAGTTTGCAGTTTCTTAGACCTTTGACATAATTTTTTTTTGGGAGGGGGTGGTACTAGGGATTGAACCCAGGGACATTCTACCTCCAAGCTAAACCCCCTGCCCAATTTTTATTTGCTGTTTTGAAACAGAGTCTCGCTAGGTTGCTGAGAGTCTCACTACTTGCTGAGGCTACCCTTGAACCTGTGATCCTCCTGTCTCAACCTCCCAAGTACTGGGATTACAGGTATATGCCACCATGCCGGCTTTTCTTGTGTGTGTGGCACTGGCGATTAAAGCCAGGGGCATTGTACCTCTGAGCTACACCCCCAGCCCCATTTTATTTTTTATTTTGAAACAGGGTCTCACTAAGTTGCTGAGCCTGGTCTCAAACCCATGATCCTCCTGTTTCAGCCCCCCCCCCCAGTACAGGGATTTGCAAGCATTCACCACCACGCCCGTCTTAAAAATTTTCTTTAGGAGAATATTTTTACACTTTTTAATTCAAGTAATTGAGGTTTAGTTTCAAGGTTTGGAAAGACGTTGTGGTTTGCTATCTAGCTCTTCCTTTAGTTATTTATGTAAAATTTCATTATAGAGTATGTGGTTGATAGTATTTCTACTTAAAAAAAATTTTTTTTTTCCAAGCCAGGCACAATAGTGGATGCCTGTAACCCCAGCAACTTGGGAGGCCAGGACAGGAGGATCTCAAGTTGGAGGTCAGCCTAGGCAATTTAGCAAGATAAAAAACAAAAAGGGATGGGGATGTAGCTAAGTGGTAAAGCACATGCCCATCATGCATGAGGCCCTGGGTTCAATACCCCAGTACTGCAAAAAAACGTTTTTTTAATTTTAAAATAAAGATTTATAGTTCTCTTTATATTAGAAATTATGTCCTTGATTATTACCAAGTTTATTATTGCCGCTCTTTTCTTTTTCTTAATTTCTTTTTATTTTTTGATACTGGGGATTGAACCCAGGGGCATTCTACCTCTGAGCTACACCCCCAGCCCTATTTTTTTTATTCTTTATTTTGAAACAGGGTCTCACTAAGTTTCTGAGGCAAGCCTCAAACCTACAATCCTCCTGTCTCAGCCTCCCAAGTACTGGGATTACAGGCATGTGCCACCATGCCTGGCCTCTTTTTTCTTATCTGATGTTTATTGCTTTTAATTCAACTTTTTCTAACAATAATACCAATCTACTGATTCCTTTTTTGTTTTTATTTGCCTAATATCTTGTTTTAACTACCCATTTATTTTTTACCTCCTTGGTAATTTTGTTCGAGTGTATTTCTATTCTAAACATAAAATGTTCAACTGGGTTTTTTATTCCATCTAATGTATATTAATGGCTGAGCTTATGTAATGTGCATTTATTGTTTGAACAAGCACACTGAGTCCAGATTCTATGTTTTCTCTAATTTGTCTTTTCCATGCTTACTCCTTTTGTTTTCCTTCTCTTGCTATCCAATTAACTCACATATTAAATAAATGTTTACGGAGCACCTACAATTTTCCAGCATCATGCTTAGGGGCAGGGATAATAGCAAACAAGAAAGTTAGCTACACGTATGAATTATAAACTATAGTATTCGTTTTCCTCACCCTGCTCTCTGTGAGGAGAGAGTCTCACAGCCGTGGGGCAGATGAGGTGAAGGAGATTTCTCTCAGAACACGACACACTGAAATGTAAATAATACAAAAAGCCGGCACAGTGGCACATCTGTCATCGCAGTACTTGGGAGGCTGAGGCAGGAGGGCTGCAAGCTCACAGCCAGCCTCAGCAACTTATAGTGAGGCCTTCTGCAACTTAGTGAGAACCTATTTCAAAATAAAGAGTGAAAATTAAAAACAGGACTGGGGGTATAGGTCAGAGGCAGAATGCCCCTGGGTTCAATCCCCAGCAACACAAAGAATAAGTAAAAATTAAAAATAAAATAGAGCTGGGATGTAGCTCAGAGGTACAATGCCCCTGGGTTCAATCCCCAAACCCTGAATGAATGAATGAATGAATGAATGTACCTGAATAAAAAGAGTGGGAGAAAGACTATTTCAGTCCGAAAGTAAGCCTCTTGTGTGCCAAGGAGGCAAAGGACCTCATGTATTTTAGAAACTAAAAGAAAGTAAGGCTGGAGAATACTGAAGAGGGAGAACAACTGCAGGAGATGAAACCTGAGAGGCAGCAGGCCAGTCTGGTAGGATTCTCTGGGTGGTGGTAGAGAACCTGGACCTGAACTTCTTTTTAAAAGGAAAGTGACTTCCATTATATTTCCATTTTAAAATGTTGTGTAGAAGTCGGGCATGGTGGCGCACCCTTGTAATCCCAGTACTTGGGAGGCTGAGACCGGAGGATCTGGGTTTGTGGTCAGCCTCAGCTACTTATTGGGGCCCTCCGCAACCTAGTGAGACCCCGTTTCAAAATAAAAAGAATAAAAAATTGTGCTGGAGGTGTAGCTCAGAGGTAGAAGCCCCTGGGTTCAATCCCCAGTATCGTTAAAAAAAAAAATGTTGTGTAGAGAATAAACTGAAGTGTGACATACATGGAAGTAGGGAGGTGAAGCAGTACACTATTAAAGTAGGCCAAACGAGAAATAATGGTTGCTGGGAGTAGTTGGCAAATGGTGGAAATGGCAGAAACTAATGGATCCAAAGACTTTAATAAAGGTGGTACTGTTATATCTTCCTCTTCCCCAACCCAATTTTAGAGTAAAATAGTTTCTTGTTTGGTTGTCTTTATAATAAAGACATCTTTATTCTTTTACAAAAATGTATTTATTTAGTGAATATTTGCTAAATACGCATTATTGACAGATAACAATCTGGGAGTGGGAATACAGCAAAACAAGAAAAGCATCTCTAGCCGCACAACGCTAGCAAGTTAAAATAAAATCAAGCCTTCTTATTTGTCTGATTATGTCCTGCAATAATATTCTTTTTAAATACGCTTTTATTGGTGCATGGTAATCACACATCACACTGAAGTTCAGAGTGGTAGGGATATATATGCACACAGCACTGGCGGAGCTTCCCCCACCCCCATCTTTCTCCACGCCTCCCCTTTCCTGTACATGATACAGAGATTGGCACTGTTAACTTTGTGTATATACACAGTGAAAATTGAAGTATTTCCTTCATCAAGTCTCCCTTCCCCATCCCCCCCCTTCCTCCCCTAGACACCCTTCATCACTACACTGGGGTTTCTCTTTTTTTCTCTGGAGGCTGCAATAATATTCTAAATCAGAAATATGAAACATTTTTAGTGTCAGATGGTCATTCATTCACACAATAAACACTTATTAATACCATCTATGTTCCAGGCTATATGCGACAGGTAAAGAAATATCCTCTCATAGAATACACATGTTAGTGAAAACAAGCTAACAAACATATTTGATATTTACATATATATATACACGCACACACACACACATAAAATATTAGGTAGTAACAGAGGAAAAGTGAAGGAGGCTATGGAGCCTTGAATGAAGTTGAGGGAGAAAGTGATGCTGTGTCTGGGTGTGAAACACTCCGGGAAAGGCAAGACCAAGTGCAAAGCCCTGAGGTGAGCAGCCGGCATATTCAAGGAACACTAATTGACAAACTAAACTGCAGTCAAAGAGAAACAGGAGGTTAGTTTCAAAAGACAGGCGAGGATGAGATTAAATATAAGGCCTTCCTATTGACAGTGGAAAGAACTTGGAATTTTACCCTAATTAGAATGGGAAGGTTCTGAGCGAGAGAATGGCATGATCTAATTAAAGTAAAAATAAAAATTACCTGGCTCCTACTTGAAGGCCAGATGGTAGGGGAGAAGAGTAAAACAACAGAGAAACTATTAGGAACTTACTGCAACAGGCAGGCAGGAGCTTATGGTAGTTTATACGAGGATGGTAGCAGCAGAGGGTAGAGGAAGTGATGGAATCCTAAGTAGATTTTTTGAGGTACAATATATAGGATTTGCAGATGAATGAGAATTACAGGTTAAGAAAGACATGGGGTCATCAAAAGAGGAGGAGGATTTGGAGAAGAGAAATATATGTTCAACTGTGCATGTTAGGCTTAAGATGCCTTGAAGACATACAAGCGGACTTGCCGAAATAATTGCCTAATAGTTCTTTTTTTTTTTTTTTGGCGGTACCAGGGATTGAACCCAGGGGCATTCTACCTCTGAGCTACACCCCCAGCCCTATTTTTTATTCTTCATTTTGAAACAGGGTCTAAGTTGCGGAGGCCTCACCAAGTAGCTGAGGCTGGCTGCAAACCTGTGATCCTCCCGTCTCAGCCTCCCAAGTACTGGGATTACAAGCATGCGCCACCACACCTGATTCTAATAGTTTTTATGTAAAGAAATGAGAGGTTTTCAAGCCTGGCCTATTGAAAACACTGTTTTACAACAGTCACACATTAAATATGCATACATTGAATATCAAAATCATCTAAACACTGACAATGTTAAAACAGTATATTAACGAGTAATTTTAACAGATGATATCACTCTTTAGTTCAGTGTGAGAAATAAAAAATACACGATTAAAATATATGTACTAAGCTGGGTGTGGTGGTGCACACTTGTAATCCCAGTACTTGGGAGGCCAAGACAGGAAGATCGAAGATTCACAGCCTCAGATACTTAGGAGGCCCTCCACAACTTAGTAAGACCCCGTTTCAAAATAAAGAATAAAAAATAGGGCTGGGGGTGTAGCTTGGAGGTAGAATGCCCCTGGGTTCAATCCCCAGAACCGCAAAAAAAAAGTACTAAGTCCTATTATGGGAAAAATACAAGTTGGATTAAGAAATTTAGGTAGATAGAAAAACTTTTGGCTAGATGTCAGAATTCTCAATAAATGAGTAAAGATATCTAGGAAAGTAATAGAGTTTTGCCTCATGAATAAATATAATCAATGGATCAATTATTATAGCTAGCTATATACTACAAAGAAAAATACAGGTTACTGGCAAATTTTAACACCTTATAAATGCAATTGTGACATTAAAGTATCTTTATTTCAAAGAAACATACATGAAACAATGCCAAATGCTAAAATGGTAAATTTCTTAAAAAGTATTACTAGAATTTTAAAAAGTAAAAAGTAAGTAGACACTGAAACAGGCCACAAAAATCTATTAGGGACAGTTCCCATGTTGAAATGTAGAAGATGAACAAGAGTTGGAAAAGTGAAATGAAGATTCTATACAATAGAAATCACGTAAGCCAAGACTCAGAATTAGGAATTATTAAAAGACCTGAGCTGGGTATGGTGGCTCACACCTGTAATCCCGGTACTTGGGAGGCTGAGACAGGGGGATCTCAGGTTCAAGGCCAGCCTCGGCAACTTAGGGAGGCTCTAAACAATTTAGTGAGACCCTGTTTCAAAATAAAAAATAAAACGAGGCTGGGAGTTGAATGCCCCTGGGTTCAATCCCCAGTACCACATACACACACACAAAAAAATGCTGGGCATGGTGGCACATGTTTGTAATCCCAGTACTTGGGAGGCTGAGACCGGAGGATATCAGGTTCGCGGCCAGCCTCAGCTACTTAGTGAGGCCCTCTGCAACTTAGTGAGACCCTGTTTCAAAATAAAGTATAAAAAATAGGGCTAGGGGTGTAGCTCAGAGGTAGAATGTCCCTGGGTTCAATCCCCAGTACCACAAAAAAGGGAGGGATGAGAGAAATGAGTTATCATTCACGAAATATTTATTACACATCTACTTTATGAAGGGATTGGGGATCAAAGGTGGAGACAATGTGGTCTCTGCCTGAGAGAATCGACAGGACAGTGAGAAGAGCAATTATTAAAAGCAGTGTGTTAAAACTGGGTCAAAAGCCGGGCGTGGTGGCGCACGCCTGTAATCCCAGCACTTGGGAGGCTGAGACAGTGGGATCACAGATTCAAGGACAGCCTCAGCAATGTAGCAAGACTCTCAGCAATCTAGCAATACCCTGCTTCAAAACAAAAAACAAAAAGGGCTAGGGGTGCAGAGCATAGGTAGAATGCCCCTGGGTTCAATCCCTAGTACCACAAAACAAAACAACAAAAAAGGGTTAAATTCATGCACCTACAGAAATATTCAGGGTAGGTACCTAATCAGACCCATGGGCATAGGAAGGTTTTCTGAAGCATGTGACAAACTGAGACATGAAATGAACAAGAAGGAACTAAACTTGGGGGGAGGTAACAGAGAATCCAGAGTATGTGGTGGGGATATAGTCAAGGCATGACTTGACAGGAGTAGATGATGAGAGCCAAGATGAAGACATCAACAGGGAGCAGACCACGAAAGGAGTTCTAGCATGTTAAGGAGCATGGGCTTTATCCTAAGGATGTCCCCTTGGCTGCACTCGAAGTTTCATAAACAGAAAAGAAATAAAGCTTAAAATAATGAGGAACCAGATGATCTAGAACAAGGACTGCAAGCTCAACTATCTATAGACACTAGATGACAGATAAACATAGTGGACCAGGTATACAGGAAACCAGGGAATGGTAAAAAGTGTGGAAAGCAAGCCCCAACTAAACGGGGCAAATTGTTAAGTGAACAATGTGACTCAGTGTGCTAGATCTTCAAAAGAAGATGGGAATAAAACATTTCAAGAGAAAGCTCTGAGTATTTTAACAAAAACATGGTGGGTCAACACTGAGAGATGAAACTGGTACCACCAGACACTTGTGGACGCTCCGAGACAGAGCGAGAGGGGAGATCTGAACAAGGATGGAACGTCCTGATGATTCTCACAGGAATGACACGCAACCACCACTTGAGAAGGCACAGTGTGTCTGCCTCCATCACTTCTGAGAAAGTACCTGACATTTAGTTGGCTTCAGCAAATATTAAGTGAAGAAGTTAAAGCTGGAATTCTTAAAAATTAGTGTCGTGGTAGATAGGACAAACTGGAGAAGAGAAAATATAAATAAGAAAACTATTCCAGTGCTCTTTTGCTCTAGCCCGAGCCTCTCTTTTACCCATTTTTAGTTTTGCTCCTAGTCAGCAGCTAGCACATGCTGCCTAACATTCTTTCTATACTGCCTGGTCGTTCTTTGTATAACTGCCTGTAACTCAGAGACTGGCCAACACACCAGTGACCACAATTAGTAACTGTCAACTTTCATCTGGCTAGTGTCAATAAAATTAAATAGGAAGTGTGAACAGTGGAGGGGGAAAGAATATTCTTTTGTTCGATTTAACTCCAAGCCAGAAACTAGTGCTAATTCCATACCCTAATTTAAGGCTACCTACTGTTGTTGAAGCTACTATCTTTTTTTTTTTTTTTTTTTTTTGCAGTACTGGAGATTGAACCCAGGGGCATTCTACCTCTGAGCCACACCCCCAGCCCTATTTTTTATTATTTCGAAACAGGGTCTCACTAAGTTGCGGAGGCCTAAGTAGCTGAGGCTGGCAGTGAACCCGGATCCTCCTGTCTCAGCCTCCCAAGTACTGGGATTACAAGCGTGCACCACCACGCCCGGCTAAAGCTGCTATCTTATTGGGGATAAGTAACAGTTGAATGCTGCACTAGCTGTGCTGAGCAATGCCCAACAACTATACTGGATATGCCTGGACAGCAGGGTCAGGAAGAGACATGGTGGGGCTTGAGATTCTGCTAGAAGGAAGGTAGTATAACAAGGACATAGGCTGGAGACCAGAAATTCAGAACAGGTATAGAAATTAATGAGAACAAGAACACGGGTATCCCAGAAAACTCAGAATCTGAACATTTATATATCCAGGGTTCAACTAATTTCATTGTATAAGAGTAGCCTAGCCAAGCATGGTGGTGCATGCCTGTAATCCTAGTACTTGGGAGGCTGAGACAGGAGGATCGCAGGTTCGCGGCCAGCCTCAGCTACTTAGGCCCTCTGCAACTTAGCGAGACCCTGTTTCAAAATAAAAAATAGGGCTGGGTGTGTAGCTCAGAGATAGAATGCCCCTGGGTTTAATACCCAGTAACTCACACACACACACACACACACACACACACACACACACACACACAGTACCCACATACATACACACACACATACAGTAGCCTGGTGGCACAGGCCTGTAATCCCAGCTACTACTTGGGAGGCTGAGGCAGAAGGAGCCCAGGGTTTGAGATAAGACTGAGTAACACAGGGAGACCCCATCATGAAAGGAAAAAAAAAAAAAGTCTGGCTCTGCTTGAAATAAATTATAGAAAATTCTTCTGCTGGTGTAGGGACATATGGATAACCAGTATTAGAGGTTAAAAATTCATTTACTGGGAATAATCTTAAATACCCCTCATCTTAGGAAAGGTAAAACCAATAAGCTATCAAAATGTTAATTCATGTCTGCTGTACCTTAGATAGGTCTCTATTTTTCACTCTCAAATAGTATCTACCAAGAAAAAAGGAGACAAAAATTAGCTGATCTAAAAATCCCTAAGCAATTAGTCTCTAGGGAAAGGATACCGAATCTCCATAAAGTGAAATGTCGGATCTAACTTCATAAAAATGAAATCATGCCGGGCGTGGTGGCGCACGCTTGTAATCCCAGTACTTTGGGAGGCGGAGACCGGAGGATCTGGGTTCGCAGCCAGCCTCAGCTCTCTCTATCTCTCCCTCTCTCTCTCTCTCTACTTAGTGAGGCCCTCCGCAACTTCGTGAGACCCGGTTTCAAAATAAAGTATAAAAAATAGGGCCGGGGGTGTAGAGCAGAGGTAGAATGCCCCTGGGTTCAATCCCCGGTACCGAAAAAAATAAAAATAAAAATGAAATCATCATATAAAGAATCCTTCTGGTTCAGAGGAATGACTGTGTGTGTGTGGGGGGGGGGCACCAGGGACTGAACCCAGGGGCATTCTACCTCTGAGCTAAACCTCCAGCCCTATTTTTTATTTTTATTTGGAAACAGGATCTCGCTAGGTTGATTAGAGTCTCACTCACTACTTGATGAGGCTGTCCTCGAACCTGCCATCCTTCTGTCTCAGTCTCACAAGTACTGGGATTACGAGCGTACGCCCAGCTGAGGAATAACTTTAAGGCAAGAATGGAGGGATGTGTTACTTTGCTCAAGTAACAGATAATAATATATAACAATCCTACCTTTCCTATTCTATGTAGAAGCCCATATAGAAGGTCTGAGTCAGATAATATTCTGATGAAAAGCTTATAGAAGGAAAACTGCAAACTTCATATAAAAAAATTCAGTAGACCTAGGTATCAGAGAACACTACAGAAAGACCTAAATGAGCCAGGCGTGGTGGCGCACGCTTGTAACCCCAGTCCTTGGGAGGCTGAAACATGAGAATCGCAGGTTCAAGGCCAGCCTCAGCTACTTAGTAAGGCCCTCTGCAACTTAGTGAGACCCTGTTTCAAAATAAAGAATAAAAATAGGGCTGGGGGTGTAGCTAAGAGGTAGAATGCCTCTGGGCTCAATCCCCAGTACCAAAAAAACAAAAAAGAAAGAAAGATCTAAATGTGATGTCAAATACAGAAACAGCCGGTAGGATTTCAGATTACCAATGATCAACAGTATAGCAGTACCCCATGAACAGGTGAATTAATAAAAGAAAAAAAAATACTCGATGCACCTTTAATGAGAAGCAACAGGAGGAGAATTAAATAACACCAAGCTTTTTTCAGATGCTCTAAGTCTGCATTGTACCAGACAGAAATAGCATGAGTACTGAGCATTTAAAATGTGTCTGGTCTACATTGAGATGTGCTGTAGGTATAAAATACACTCCAGATTTCAAAGATTTAGTAATGAAAAAAAAAAGTTGATGAAAAGCTGGGTGTGGTGGAGCATGCTTGTAATCCCACTACTTGGGAGGATGAGACAGGAGGATTGCAGTTTTGAGATCAGCCTCAGCAATAGAGAGACCCTCAGCAACCTAGCATGACCCTATTTCAAAATAAAACATAAAGGCTGGGCGTGGTGGCGCACGCTTGTAATCCCAGTACTTTGGGAGGCAGAGACTGGAGGATCCGGGTTCACGGCCAGCCTCAGCTCTCTCTCTCTCTCTTCCTCTCTCCCCCTCTCTCTCTCTACTTAGTGAGGCCCTCCGCAACCTCGTGAGACCCGGTTTCAAAATGAAGCATAAAAAAATAGGGCCAGGGGCGTAGCACGGAGGTAGAACACCCCTGGGTTCAATTCCCGGCACCGCAAAAAAAAAAAATAAATAAATAAATAAAAAATAAAACATAAAAGGGCTGGGGGTGTAGCTCAAAGGTAGAATGCCTCTGGGTTCAATCTCCAGTACTACCAAAAAGGAAAAAAATGATAATACCTCACTAATCATTGAAAGGATAATATTTTCAATATATTGAGCTAAAGAAACCATACATTTTACCTGTTTTAATTTGGTTAGAAGAAATTTTAAAATTACGTATATGGCTCCCTTTTGTGTATGTGTGGTACTGGGGATTAAACCCAGGGCCTTCCACGTGCTGGGCAAGTCCTCTACTACTGAGCCACATACCCAGCCTTATGGCTCCTTGTATGGCTTGCATTATATTTGTACTGGATGGTG
Source organism: Glis glis (assembly GCA_004027185.1). NCBI lineage: Eukaryota > Metazoa > Chordata > Mammalia > Rodentia > Gliridae > Glis > Glis glis. The sequence continues at coordinate 32,362 of PVJS01002924.1, read as the reverse complement.
CTATTTTCAATTACTTGTGAATAATGTGAAGCCTTAAATTAATATGACTATTTTAACATTCTTATTGAATTTAATGTTGTTTGTTCCTTTGGTTAATGTAAGTTTCTCTTGCGTACATCTTGGGTACGATGATTTTTAAGGTAAAAAACAGTAACAGCTTACCTAACCGTCCAAAAAAGAGAATGACCCAAATTTCTGGCCATAGGCTTGAGCCAGGAGGGTTGTTCACCAAACAGTAAGCAGGCTCCCTTCATATTATCTCTGGCAAAGGGTTACATAGTAAGGCAGAAGCACCTTGTACACATGGAACAGGATTTAAACAAGTTTAACTGTATCCAGCCAGCCACAACACTATGCTTCCTTTGAGGACCTTCTCAACTGAAATCCAAGACGTTAAACTTCTAAAGAGATAAAAAGTGTTTGCTATGATTTATTCAAATTTACTCCTTCTTAGTGATTTTCAGATATTTAAGTGTTGGCCTTTTGGGAGGATCTCACATACACGGACTCCAATTTACCACCAAAGAAAATACACCTCTCTCTCTCTCGAGGATAAAGTTTTAATAAAAGCATTACTTTTTGTAAGATACCACGACAGATTCTTAAAGGATTTTTCATATTATGAGCATTAGTATCGTCCGGGAACAGTCCATGGCCTGTCTGGAAACTTGAAAAGAATGTGTTTTTTAGGAAATTAAGAATTTCACAAATAAAACACAGAACATCAACATTTTTACAAGACAGGACTGACTGCAAGATAGAGAATACTGTAACACTATGAACAACAACTGTACTATCTGGTATTTTAAGACCACTAGTTTTAAAAATTGTATTATACTCAGAAAAATGAAAATAAAGATATTTTTTAAATAAATGAATTTTTAAATTTTCAAGTCAAGAGTTTTTTGGCACAAAACAATTTGAAGCTTCATATTGTGTTCTCAGTCAAATTACCTCAGTTTTGACACCCAATGGAGAAAAAACTAATGGATGATAACCAAATAGTTTGAGAACTGTGGGCTGAGGTGCTGGTTGATCTGAGAGTGAAGTCTGAAAGTGCATCAGTTATTCATTCAAACATCTGGGCGTCCACTGAGCACAAGGAATGAGACTAAATTTTGGAGATACAGTGGTAAACAAGGTATATTCTCTGACATTACAGAGTTTATTCTTTGGTAGTTTTGTAAAATAGGAAGTGAGATCGCCATCAGTATTTCAGTGCCTATTTCCCATGCCTCAAATCAAGACATTCCTCCTTTTCCTACTTGTGTTTGGAGGCAAAGAGGCAAGGATGAAGAGAGGGAAGAAGAAAAGAGATCTGCACATAACTGAATTAAATTATTTTCCTTATCTCTCTTCCTATACAACTCTGAACTCCTTAAAAAGAGGCTGAACCCCATTCATCTCCCTCTCTGCAGCACCAGTGCTTATCTGTGGGGCTCACTGCCTCAGAACTAGGCTAATCTTTTCTTTCATTCTTTCTTTTTTTTGTGGTACCGGGGATTGAACCCAGGGGCATTCTACCTCCACGCTACATCCCCGGCCCTATTTTTTTATACTTTATTTTGAAACCGGGGCAGCGAAGTTGTGGAGGGCCTCACTAAGCAGCTGAGGCTGGCCACGAACCTGGATCCTCCGGTCTCTGCCTCCCAAGTACTGGGATTACAAGCGTGCGCCACAACGCCCGGCTTCTTCTTTCATTCTTTCTTTTAGGTACTGGGGACTTCCTACCTCTAAGCTACACCCCCAACCCTATTTTGTTTTTTATTATGAAAAGGAGTCTCATTAAGTTGCTGAGGGTCCTGTTAAGTTGCTGAGACTGGCCTTAAAATCTGTGATCCTCTTGTCTCAGCCTCCTAAGTACTAGGATTACAGGCATGTGCCACCAAAACTGGCTGAGAACTAGGCTAATCTATAAGTACTGTGTCAGAGCCATGGCTTTTTTACTATAGACCAATATCAACAATAAATAAAGATTAAAACAATAAAGGTCAATCTTTGCAGTGTTTCTTTTTGCAAAAAATAAGCTATGATACATGTTCTTTAAGAAAAAATATGCAGTCCACAAAATTAGTTTCCTTTCAACCATATCAGCAGATCGGATCTCCCAAGCCCATCCGGAGGCACCACTACCATAAGCATGCTGTAAATGACACCCCATTACACATGTCAGTCTGCAACTAACTTCTTACATTTATAAGGTCTCTCCATATTCATGCACATCAAAAGGTGGCATGGCCTAGTGAGCTCTGGATCCAGGCAACTGAGGTTCAAACCCTAACTTTCACTCTCAAGCTCTGCTATTTACTATTACTAGCTATGAGAGTTGGTGGGTTATTGGTACCGTTTGGATGTGGTCTGAGTGTGTCCCTAAGGGTTTATGTGTTGGATGTTTGGTCCCCAGTGTGGTAATATTAAGAAGTGATAGAACTTTTAAGAGGTGTGGGCTAGTAGGAGGTAATTAGGCCACTGGGGGCATTACCCTCAGAGGAATTAATGCTGGTTTTGCCAGCATTGGTGAGTGAATTCTCTCAAGATCAAGTTATTAAAACAAACAAACAACAATAAAAGAACAAGACTGGCTCTTCCCCACTCTCTGGCTTCCTATCTCACCATTCCCCTGCTATTGTGAATGCCATTCATCATGAAGTCCTCACCACAAGCAACAGACGGGGCCACCCAATCACACACAGCCAACCTCAGACACTGTGAGCTAAGCATAGCTCTTAACTTTATAAAGTGCCCAGCTTCAAGTATTTTGTTATAGCAACAGAAAACAAGACTAATACAGTTATTTACCCTTCTATGCTTTGGTAATTCCACATGTAAAATGGAAATAATGATAGTACCCATTCCTCAGTTCTTGTGAGGATTAAAATAATATTCATAAATACTTAGAAGAATACCTAAAGATAGAAAGTAAAATTTGTTTCTTAAATTAACATAATCATTAATAATAATGACCTAAACATAGATCTCAGTAATTCTTCATGATATAATTATTCTATATCTAATTTATATATGCCCTCCTACTGAGAGACATTTAAACTGTTTTCCAAATAAATATCCATGTACAAATCTCCTTGGGCAAATGTGCAAGTTTTTCTAGACTAATACCTTGTCTAGTAATTAATTGCTGGATACTAGGGTGTGCATATTTTCAACTATATAATACCCCATTCTGAGCTTTACGGTCTAATGTATGAAATTGACAGTTCATATGTTTTTTCTTTCCTGCACTGGGGATTGAACTTAGGGGCATTCTACCTCCAAGCTACACGCCCAGCCCTATTTTTTTATTCTTTATTTTGAAACAGGGTCTCACTAAGTTATGGAGGCCTCACTAATAGCTGAGGCTGGCCGTGAACACGGATCCTCCTGTCTCAGCCTCAGCCAAGTACTGGGATTACAAGCGTGCACCACCACGCCCGGCTTGACAGTTCATATGTTTTAAAGAACACTTCCCTACAAATGACATTAAGCATCTTTTCAGTTCATTAGTCATTTCAATTTCCGGTTCCCTCTGCTGCAAAGTGTATTTATATACATTGTTCATTTTCAATCATTATAGTCTGGACAAAAATTCACTGAATACTAAAGACATTGCACATACCTGTTCCCACTCATGCCAGTTGTCTTTCAGTTTGGTTTTTTATGACTTTTATTAAAGTGTTTTGTGTGTGTATGTGAGAGAGAGAGAGAGAGGGAGGGAGGGAGGGAGGGCGGAAGGAGGGGGGGAGAGAGAGAGTCAGTCAGTCAGTCAGTCAGTCAGTCAGTTGGGTAGATAGTTACTAGGGATGGAACTCAAGGCATTCTATCTCTGAGCTACACCCCAGCCCTATTTTATTTTTAATTTTGAAACAGGGTCTTGCCGAGTTGCTGAGGTTGGCCTTGAACCTGGCCACCGCATCCAGCTGAAAAACCACTTTTAGAAAAGAGGAAAATATAGAAGAATATGTTATTTTAGAATATGAAAGTTTTTCTTTAGCAAGTCAAGAAAAGAATGAGCTGTCAAGGATAAATGATTTTACTACCTCAAAAAGAAAAACATGCTGGGCATGGTGGGACACATCTATAATCCCAGTACTTGGGAGGCTGAGACAGGAGGATCAGAGATTCAAGGCCAGCCTCAGCAACTTAGTGCAGCCCTCTGCAACTTAATGAGACCCTTTTTCAAAATATGGGGGTGGAACTCAGAAGTATAATACCCCTGGGTTCAATCCCCAGTACCACAAAAAAATTAAAAATAAAAAATAGTAAAAAGTAGTTTTTTATGTTTACTGCTTAATTCAACAGGAATTTATTTCTGTATATGGTTTGTCCGCTTGTTTGTTTGCTGTAGTGCTAGGGATCAAGCCCAGGGCCTCACACCATAGGTAGGTAAGTGCTCTACCACATCCCCAGGTCCTTGCATAATGGTTTAGAATAGAGATCTAGTTCCCCCACCCCCCAAAATAAAACCAATTCAATAATCTATTTTTCTTTCCTTACTAATAAAAATGTCATCTCTGGCATTTACCAACTTTCTAAGTATGTATGGGTCCACTTCTGAACTCTCCATTCTGTTACATTAATCTGTCTCTTCCTATACTAATATGTACACCACTTCAAATGCCATCCTTTCATTTCTTTAAATTGAGGCATAATTTACATAGGAAAGTATACAAATACTCAATGTACAGCTTGATTTTTAAGCACAAACACCCCAGGTGACTCAACCCAGACCAAGACATTAACCTTTCTCATGCTCCAGAAGCCTCTCACGACCCTTCCTCGGAATCAGTAACATGCTTCTAAGTCAAAAGCATTTGTTTTATACATGAAAAACTGGAAAGTATATTCATAAATCTACATAAAAAACTTAATTCTTCAAGCTAGGTGTGGTGGCACATGTCTATAATCCCAGTACTTGGGAGATTGAGGCAGGAGAATTGCAGGTTCAAAGCCAGTCTCAGCAATTTAGTGAGGCCCTTTGCAACTTATTGAGACCCTGTTTCTGAATAAAAATAAAATAGGGTTGGGGATGTAGCTCAGAGATAGAATGTCCCTGGATTCAGTCCCTATTACCTACCACACACACACACACACACACACACACACACACACACACACCAAAAAAAAAACAAACTAATTTTTTAGTGGATATTATTGTGTGGGGGGTACTGGAGATAGAACGCAGGGACATTCTATCTCCAAGCTACACCCCCAGCCCTATTTTATTTTTTATTTTGAAAGAGGATCTAAGTTGGGGAGGGCCTCACTAAGTGTAAGCCTGGCCTCGAATCTGCAATCCTCCAGCCTCAGTCTCCCAAGTACTGGGATTACAAGGCTCGTGCTACCACACCCGGCAGTGGAATGTTATTTTATCTGGGTCATGATGTTAGGAACTAAGATAAAAAGCTACAAAATCCTCTCAAAAAGCATAAAACCCAGCTGGAGAGTTTTAAATATTGAAAAAGAAAACAGTGATGCAACCTAAGCTGGTATTCAAGGACTATACTGTACAGACAACTATAACCACAGAAATGCTTAAGACCAATCTACAGTCAAACACTAGGTAACAAGATTGTTCACTACGTGCTGCCAGGCACCATGCAAATAAGCACACTGCACAAATCAACCGCATCTCCAAGAAACCCCACGTCTCCACTGGGAAGACACAGGTGACAAAGATGCTAGCAAAAAAGGACTGATATAAGGCAGGATGTAAGTCAGCTTTAATGTATAGGAAAGCAGAGGGAGAAGGCCATGTCAAGAAAATGGACAGACACTAGTCAAAAGTATAAATATATCTATCCAGGTAAGACCAAACAGAAGTCTCAAATTGAAGAACTTAAGGCTAAAAAGAATGGAATTGAGAGGCTTTCAGTACTCAGCAAAGGGATGAAAATTTTAGAAAACAGCTACAGCAAGATACCACTACAGGCTCTATGTGCTAACAATGCCCTTCAGAACACTTATCTGATTGTAATGCAGAATGAGCGAGGAACCAGGAACAAGAAGCTCTACCTCATATTCACATGAAACCTCAATAAATGACCTGATGCCTGAGAAACCACAAAGTCCAAACAGAACCGAGTCTGCCGCACTTCACATTAATAAGTACTTTTCATCACGAACAAGGGAGTGGCAGATATAACTGCAATAGGCCTGGAATTATTTTTCAAATACACCTTCAATAAAGTTAAAAGGTACATTGAAAATTATGCAAAACTGATAGTCAAGCTAGGCATGGTGACACATGCCTGTGATCCCAGTACTTTGGAAGCTGAGACAGGAGGTTCGCAAGTTCAAGCCCAGCATGTGATAACTTAGTGAGACCCTGTTTCAAAATAAAAAATAAATTTAAAAAATGAGCTGGGAGTGTAGCTCACTGATAGATACTGGGTTCAATCATGTTAGTCAGACTGGGGGTGTAGCTGAGTGGTCTGCTTAGCATGTACAAGACTGTGGGTTCAATCCCCAGCACCACAGAAAAGAAACAAATTTTATTTATTTATATTTACTTATTTATTTATTTATTTTGGTACAGGGGATTAAACCCAGAGGCATTCTACCTTCGAGCTACATCCCCAGCCCAATTTTTTATTCTTTATTTTGAAACAGGATCTCACTAAGTTGTGAAGGGCCTCACTAAGTTACTGAGGCTGGTCGCGAACCTGCAATCCTCCTGTCTCAGCCTCCCAGGTACTGGGATTATAAGCGTGCGCCACCACACCTGGCTAAAGAAACAAAAACAAAACTTAAAAAAAGAAATAAAAAGTGATAGTCAATTAATATAAAATTTCTCTTACTGTTCAGTACTACTGTGCAATAATAATTTGACCAAATTTGGTATGTGCATAAATTTTATTTTGGGGGGGTGGTACTGGGGATTGAACCTGTCTCAGCCTCCCAAATGCTGTGATTACAAGCATGCGCCACCATGCCCAGCTCTATGTGCATAAATTTATAGTACAATTACTAACTTTAATAAAAGCAACATCATAAATTTGTAAAAGACTTCGACAAGGCCTGGGTTATAGCTCAGTGGTGCAGTGCTTGCCTAGCATGCATGAGGCCCTGGGTTTGATATCCAGCACTGCAAAAAAATAAAAATAATTCAACATACAGTTTTCCTCTACTGTTTCAGAACCACATTATTAACCAAAAGCTAATAAACATTTTTCATAAAGTTACTAGGTAAATAGTAGACTTTAAAATTATACTCTTTATTCATGCATCCATTAATAGTTTGGCATGTCATCCATACAATAATTGACATGATCTATATCAAGCATACCAAAAGAAACTATCTCAAAAACTTCCTTTCTATTAAAGAAACTCCTAAAGAGAAGAAATTTGAGAAGAAAAAAAATCTCAAGCTTGTAAAAACTACTTACCAGTAACTTGAGTTATCCTATTGGGTCTTTTCCCTCACAGATCCACCTCTCTTGCCCTTCTGCCCAGCATGAGACTCTTCCTGATGGACGTCCACTGGAACTGAGGGGCATGCAGGACAGACGTATATGTAAGAAAGTTGGGGTAGGGGATTTGGAAGATGCTAGAGACATGCTTCAGTGCACTTGCTTACCTTCCTGAAATTGGAAATTTCAACCGTCCCTTGGTCCTCGAAGCATTCACAATAACTTCAAAGAATGTGGATCTGTGGAGATTACCCAATAGGAGAACTCCAGTTACTGGTAAGTGATCCAGGTTTTTCTTCTCTATCAGAATAAGAAGATTATTTAATTTTATTTGAGATTATTAATACATGTAGAACTACAGGAGAAAAGGATGTAAATTTGTCAGGTAACTAAATAAGAACACATCAATGTAAATATGAAAACAATTTGCCAACTACAGGGACAACAGAAACTTCTGGTATTATTAGAAATACAAGGGAAAAAGCCAGGCATGGTGGTGCACATCTGTAATCCCAGTACTTGGGAAAAACTTTCAAGAAACTTGTGGTTTCATGATTCTTCATTCTATGGAAACAAATGAAAGAAAATGTATAACTTTTCCTTTAAGAGTAAATAGGGTAAAATGGTCTATAAAATCATTATTCTACAAAAACAAATTCAAAAATCTAGTTTGGGGGGTGTACTGGGGATTGAAAATGGGGGCAATCTGCCTCCAAGGTATACCCCCATCCCATTTTTTATTTTGAAACAGGATCTCACTAAGTTACTAAGGGTCTATGTTTGAGGCTGGCCTCAAACCTGCAATCCTCCTATCTCAGTCTCGCAAGTACTAGGATTACAGGCATGCACCACCACACCTGGCTTCAAAATGTAATTCAAATGAAACTCTTATATTTCAATTTTCTTATGAGGTAATATTTGTATTTAGTAAGGGCTGACACCACACTTGTCAAGATTTTTGCTAGGTCCCTCTTAATTTTAAGATACAAATTGCTATTGGTAAATGATATCAATTTTTCTATAATTCAGTCTTAAAGTAATATAATAACAATGCATTAGATTGTAAGTGACTCGTTAATTCAAACAGGGGAATTACACTGCTATGGTTTGGACATGGTTTGAGTGTGTATGAACCAGATTCATGCACTGGAAACTTGGTCCTCACTGTGGCAATGCTGAGAGATGCTGGAACCTTCAAGAGCTGGGGCCTGGCTAGTTTTAGCCAGGCCTTCAGAAAGGGTTAATTACAGCCAGCATGGTGGTGCACACTTGTAAACCCAGTGCTTAGGAGGCTGAGACAAGAGGAGTGCAGGTTCAAAGCCAGTCTCAGCTACTTAGTGAGGCTCTCAGCAACTTAGCAAGACCCTGTTTCCAAATAAAACATAAAATAGGGCTGGGGGTGTAGTCCAGATGTAGAAGGCCCCTAGGTTCCATCTCCAGTACCATTTAAAAAAAAAAAGAAAGAAAAGAAAGGATTAATTACAAGAGCTAGTCGTTATAAAAAGAGCAAGCCTGGCCCTCCTCGCTCTCTGGCTTCCTGTCTCACCATGTGATCTCTTCTGCACTTCCTCCCACCACTGAGATGCCATTCAGCCCTCATCAGAGGCCAGACATCCAACCTACAGACTGAGCTAACCAAACTCTCCTCTTCATAAGATCCTGGGCTTCAGACATTTTGTTATACCAACAGAAAAGAGACTAATACATAGGCAGACTTCTATTGTTATTGTAAATATAAAGATCACTATCAAAAGTCATCTAGTTAACTTTTCTAGTTAGATTCCTCCTTAACTTCTATTCACTGAAGAGTAAGGACATGGCACAAAGATCTTATGTGTATATTGATAAAATGGACACAAGAACACTCATCCAAACATTTCTTCCTAGTGATATAGGCTAGGATAAAAGATTCCAAATTAAATGATAACTTCTAACTTTTCTTTATAGCAAATGCAATCCCCATTGAGATTTAAGTCTTGTGAACTTGAGGTAGAATGCCCTCTGTGTTCAACCCCCCATACCACACACAAAAATAACAATAACAATAACAATAATAATAATAATGATAATTTGAGAATTAAAACATCTTGAAAATAGTTTAAGGAACCAAAAGAGTCACTCGGAAACTGGCACTTGAAGCCGGGCGTGGTGGTGCATGCTTGTAATCCCAGTACTTGGGAGGTTGAGACAGGAGGATCCGGGTTCACCGCCAGCCTCAGCTACGTAGTGAGGCCCTCTGCAACTTCATGAGACCCGGTTTCAAAATAAAGTATAAAAAGTAGGGCCGGGGGTGTAGCTCGGAGGTAGAATGCCCCTGGGTTCAAACCCTAGTAAAGCAAAAAAAAAAAAAAAAAAAAGTTTAGAATAAATTAGATTAGGATGCTCTATTCAAAAACATCCTGTGTGTGCTCTAATAATTATAACGTTTATCAACAAAAAGGCATTCCTTTAACACAAAAACCAAATCAAACATTTCACTAATGAAAAGTTATTTCACAAAATCAATCCAAACCTATGAAAAAAACTGCTTAGAGTGTGGTAGCTAGCTTTCAATTCAACCACCACCCTCTGGCTTGAACATTACAACAGGTTTTGGATTTTTTTTTTTTCTTGGAGGTACTGGGGATGGAACCCAGGGGCATTCTGCCTCTGAACTACACTCCCAGCCCTATTTTTTATTCTTTACTTTGAAACAGGGTCTCACTAAGTTGTGGAGGGCCTCACTAAGTAGCCGAGGCTGGCTGCAAACCTGTGATCTTCCTGTCTCAGCCTCCCAAGTACTGGGATTACAAGCATGCGCCACCACGCCCGGCTAGGTTTTTGATTATTTCAGTTACATTATTTTTATTTTTCAATTAAGATTTAAACCAGGTATAGTGCCACACAAGTACTGTAATCCCAGTACTTGGGAGACTGAGACAGGAGGATCACAGATTCGAGGATAGCCTCAGCAACTAAATAGTACTATTTTCTCGTTTATCCAAATTAGTCTAAAATCAAGATGGCAAAACTACATTCACTTGTAAAATAGAGTAACAAAAGAATCTACATCACAAGGCATTTGTAAGGATTTTTAAATTAATGTAAGCAAAGCATTTAGAAACAATACCCAAAATCTAGCCATATATCAAATTATTAACATATCTATCCAGAAAGGGAATTATTCTCAAATGCCTTTGTACATCTTTAGTGGAATATAGTCTAAGAACTAAAAGAACTCTAGAGAAATTCTAAACTTCACTTAGATTTATTATTTATATAAATATTGGTAATATCTTAAAACTATGTTCTTTATATTACAGAATAAAGAAAATAAGTAATTTACATTTATGTTATTAGCAATTACAGTTTGCAGCAAAGAGCTACAAGAACACAGTAATGTTAAAATAGAATTGCAAGACCAGTATCAGTATATACTAATGATTTTTTTGAAAACACACAACTTAGTTGGGCGTGGTGGCACACGCTTGTCATCCCAGTACTTGGGAGGCTGAGACAGGAGGATCACAGGTTCACAGCCAGCCTCAGCTACTTAGTGAGGTCCTCTGCAACTTAGTGAGACCCTGTTTCAAAATAAAGAATAAAAAATAGGGCTGGGGGTGGAGCTCGAAGGTAGAATGCACCTGGGTTCAATCCCCAGTACCACACACACACAAAAAAAAACCCACAGAGAACTTAAAAAATAGTTATACACTCCAGATAACAGTTACCAAGTAATCCTCTATAATTATTATACAATATATGTCGTATCTGTTAATATTATAAAATAAGCCATTGTATTAGACTTACTTTAGTAAAGGAAGCTACTCAAACCAAAACTTGCCAAAAACATTGCTGCAAATTGTTCTCCATGTTCCACATCCCGACTTTCACAGTTAGAATCTTAGAATTGGAATTAATTATGAGAAAACAGTCCATGTCCATGTTCTTGACTGACATTTGATGGCTGAAACACTAATATCCAAACTGGTATGCAAAGCTGAAGGTGAAGGAGCTAACTAGGCAAGAGCTGCTCTAGACAGAAAACTCCCTATTTATTTTACATTTTGGGTTTCCCTCATTAGCTTCCTTTTCAAGAAAGAATTCTGCAACAACAAAAATTTTACAACATTAAAGGATATGGTGGTGAGCAGCCCCCAAGATGGCCCATAATAATCCCACCTCCTATACTGAGGCCCTACAGTGTAATCGCTGCCTCCTGAGCAGGGCTGGATTTAATGACTTAGCTCTAAGGAGCAGAATTTGGCAAGACTAATGGGAGGCCACTTCCAGAAGTAGTTAAAAAGGCTGTTATTTCTGTTTTGGGGACTCAGGCTCACAGTCTCAGATATCTTGCTTTGGGGCAAGCAAGCGCCTACAGAGAAGACCAAGTGGCAAGAAACTGATGTTTCTAGCCAACAGCCAGAGACCTGCCAATCGTCATGTGAGCAAGCTGGAAGCAGGTGTTCCAAGGCCAGCTGACGATCGCATGAGAGGGTTTGGAAGCAGATCTCCCCTCAGTGACATGACATGACTGCAGCTCTGGCTCACGCGGACTGCAGCCTTGTGAGAGAAGATGAGAAAACAACATAATTGTGACACTGAAACTAATCTGACCAGATTCTGAAGGTCTGCAGTAGTTTTCAAATCAATTTTTTTTTTTTGAAACAGGGTCTTGCTAGGTTGCAGAGGGCCTCACTAAGTAGCTGAGGCTGGTCACGAACCTGCGATCCTCCTGTCTCAGCCTCCCAAGCACAGGGATTACAAGTATGTGCCACCACGCCTGGCTCAAATCAGTTCTTAATAACAACCTCCAAAATGTAAGTGCAAAATATTTTAATTTTAAAACTTATTTTATAGCTGGGCACAGTGGCACACACCTGTAATCCCAGTGTCATCTTATTCAAAATTCCATGGGGCATATGGCACAACGAAAGGAAAGAACAAAGACTTTCTTGATTTGCTCTTTGTAACTCTATCCTATATGACCACCTCCCTTTACTCATCTCACTCTGGCGAGGATCTATGTATTCACAGTCTCCATTAGTATCCGTGGTCAACTGAAGCAGCGACTTAGCCACCCCCTTGTAACTTGGGAGCAGAAAGAATTATGGAGTGTGCCAATACTTCCTGATTTCCTTTGGAATGTGAGCGTTGTGTGACATTTTCACAGGTACACTCAACCCTCACAACGGAAAGCAGCTGATACAGAATGATTTGATGTCATAATCCGTCTCTCCTTAAGCATGTGTTTACCTATGATTTATGTTTTCAAAGAAGCCTAAGATACTTAGTAATAGATCTATGCAAAATACAGCACTATACTTTTTATCTGAACTAGTTGCTGACTATGAACTGTGAATTTCTAAGTAGATGACAGTGCTGGGCTGGTGCATCATGATCCTCAGGCTGAGTTTGTCAGTGTGGTGAGGAACAAACATTATTAAATGAGAAAATGGTTGGGAGTAGGGGAAGCAACCTGTAGTCATGAGGCAGGACAAATGTAATGCTCTTGTTAGTCGCTAGGGAGACGAAGAGTCTCAGTGAATTAATGGGAATGGACTATCACGACCAGGAAAGGAGGTAATTAAGTAAACAAAGCAGGTTAACCCCCAGTACATATACATACATACACACACACACACATTCATACATACATACATTCATACGTGTGTGTATAATTAAACATGGAAAATATTTCTAACAATAAATTTCAATATAGTCTCAAATCAACAGTAATAGTTATTGTAACAACTGAAGAAAGGCTCTGAGTGTCTCATTTTCCTTCCTTTGAAAGTGATTCCTTTATTACTAATGAATAAAAACTTCTAAGTAACAGTTTCTCTATTGCATGACAGGCTCAGCAAGTAGCAAGACTCTTATCAACCTAGCGCAAGACCCTGTTTTAAAATAAAAAATAAAATAGGGCTGGGGGTGTAGCTCAGAGGTAGAATGCCCCTGGGTTCGATCCCCAGTCCCCCCTCCAACATGCACATAGAGCTAGGTGTGGTGGTGCATGCCTGAATCCCAGTACTCTGGAGGCTGAGATAGGAGGATCACAGGTTCAAGGCCAGCCTCAGAAACTTAGTGAGATTCTGTTTCCAAATAAAAAATAAAACAGAACTAGAGGTATAGCTCGGAGGTAGAATGCCCCTGGGTTTAATCCCCAGCACCACTAAATAAATAAATAGATAAACAAATAGAGAAAGGGAATAGCTCAAGAACAATGAATACTTCAGAGCCCTGTCCACCTTGATATCTTATTCTGAAGAAGCTAGAGCAGTATTTTCTCAAACTTGAATTCAGTAACTCCTTGGTAGGGCCTGGAATTCTGCATTTCAATTAAGCTTCCAGGGGATGCTAATGCTAATGTGGACCACAGTTCAATAGGAAGGGCCTACAGAACAGTGTGCCCTAATGTGCTCTGTGTTAGGAAAAAATAAATTCCCTGGTCAAATAAGACTGTGAACTGATCCTTTAAATAAGCCAAAACAAATTATTTTACTGGAGGACTTCTCAGAAGCCTTAATTTATTAAACTCCAAAAGGATACGATATATAATATTTTCCAAATGTTCTTGAGTATTTGTTTTCAGAGAGCATTCCCTAGTGCCAGTGTTTGTGAAACATGCTTCAGCATAGAGAGAACATGAGGTGCGAGTAGTCATGTGAAGTCAGAGAAGACCCTTGATTAAAGTCTCTCCCTTGGGATGGGATGTAGCTCAGTGGTAGAGCGTAGAGCATTTGCCTAGCATGTCGAGACCCTGGGTTTGATCCCCCCACACACACAAAAGTCTCCTCCTGTCTCCCATTCTTTCAATGGCAGATACTTCAAGTTCCACTTGCAGTTTTTTGTTTTGTTTTTGCTGTTGTTTTGTTTTGTTGGTACTGGGATTGAACCCAGAGGCATTCTACCGCCAAGCTATACCCCCAGCCCAATTTTATTTATTAGGAAACAGGGTCTCACTATGTTGCTGAAAGCCACACTAAGTTGCTAAGGCTGGCTCTGAACCTGCAATCCACCTGTCACAGCCTCCCAAGTATTGAGTTAACAAGTGTGCGTCACAACACTGGGCTTTTCAAGTTCCACTTTTAAATGATAATGTCCTCCCATAAAAGACAAGAAAACAGCCAGTGTGGTGGTGCAGAACTGTAATCCCAACTTGGAGACTGAGGCAAGAGGACAGTGAGTTTGAAGCCAACCTGGGCAACTTAAAATAATTTTTTTAAAGATAGAAAATTATTTTAGAAGTAGCCACCTCTAGTCGGGTGTGGTGGCGCACGCTTACAATCCCAGTACTTGGGAGGCTGAGATAGGAGGACCACAGGTTCGCGGCCAGCCTACTTAGTGAGGCCCTCCACAACTTAGTGAGACCCTGTTTCAAAATAAGAAGTAAAATAGGGCTGGGGTATAGCTCAGAGGTAGAATGGCCCTGGGTTCAACCCCCAGCACCAAAAAAAAAAAAAAAGGAGTAGCCACCTCTGACCAGAAAGATGGCAGGCATTGCAGTTTTCCTCCTGATGCTTCTTTAGAATCTTCAATAAACACCTAATACTTTTATTGTAAGAGAATTATGTTAAGAAAAAAACAGAACTCTACCCCCATGCCCAGGTTACTTACATTCATGCTAGGTAGAATTACTTTATTCAGATTTACATAAAACATAAAAGATTTTCTTCTAAAGGAAGAACTGTTGATGTAGGGAAAAATGAAGGAAGCAGAGTATTTTAGACGGTAGGCTAGCAATGAATATTAGTGAAGAGACTTTGGGCCCTGGAAAGACAAAAGATAAACAGCAAAAATGGATGGAAAAAGATGAAAGAAAACCAAAATAACTTTGCCTATTCTGCAAATATGCCTAGAGTTTTACAATTAGTGAGCATATAAATATGATCTACTTACTGCTTTTTTAAGTCAGTTGCCCCAGTAACTCCTACAGAAGTGAAGTATGGCGTTGTTTAAAAGAACCATGATCAGACTATAAAACATGTAAAGATGAAGTGGCTTAACTCATGTCTAAAAATTGCCGGCACAAACTTCATAGTCACTCAAATACACATATACTCAAAGCGGTCGGTGATTCTTAGTACTTATATCACAAACAAAGGAAGCAGATATTTACTGGGATTTCTAAGAAACACTATGATATCAAAGAAATCTGGATATACAGAAAATAAGTGTTACTATAAAAGATATCAAAATGAAGTTTATAACATTTGTACTTCAAAAATATTGGTTAACAGGGAAAACGGTCATTTTGTTCTTCATTCACCATACTAGCAGATTTTAACAATTTAATTCTTATTTATAAGCAGTAGGTTTAATGTTCGATGTTATCAAGATGTACAGCATCTAGGTATAAGAAATCCTTAAGAAGATACTTGTTAGCAAATTTAAACTCTACCACAGCAAGATAACAAAAGTACACAACATTCTGATATCTGAATTGCACACTTAATCAGATACCAACCTTGAACAAGTCACAATCTTTCTGGCCTGCCCCCTCTAGAAAAACAATCAATAGGATATTAGACTAGAGCCATTTAGTTAAAAAAAAAAAAAGGAAAAGACCCCACCCAGAATATTCCTGAAACATTACCTGTTAGTTCTCTAAGACAATACCACAAGATTCTTTCAAATGCAGGTGAAAATCCCAACAAGGAGGATTTGCAAACAAGAGTAGCTTCAACCCACTTCAAACGTTTCATACCAACATCCCACCACAGACCCTTCAAGATCTACCCTCTGAAGACTCCTGCACCCCTCTTAAGGAGTCAAGTACTAAAATCTAGTCTGTCTCAGGAAATGACCGAGCACCCTGGAAACTCTTGAATGCCTCTGCCTCCTTTGCTCTCAAATTCTCAATGATTCTATAATTTCTCTTTAACAAACAATATTACCAAAATATACAGAATCTTTTAAGGCGATTGGTTATCAACCACGGCCCCTGCAACAAAAGTTAGAGTAATTTAGTAATCATGAAAGCCAATAAACAGAACACTGTAGGTGTTCAACAAGTATTTACTAAAATAAATAATTTATTTTCATAGTCACAAGGACATAACATTTCTTCATCTATAATGCTACTAAGCTTATAAGCCAGGAAGATAATTATTTACTAATAATTTTAAAGAGAAAAGATAATTTCTTAAAGGAAATATGTGTCTTTCAAAAACCTAAGGTTTCATTTAAATCCTTGAATGAAAACTTGCTACCCCACAGAATTTTTCTACCAAGTATTCTGGCCCTGTGTCTAACCTTGAAGGAAAGAGGAATGAGCAAAGAAACATTTCACCTAACTAGAATAGGTTTATTTCTTTTTCCTTTTCCTTTTTTTTTTGGGAGGGGGGAATACTAGGGATTTAACCCAGGGGCATTCTACCTTTGAGCTACACCCCAGCCCTATTTTATTTTTGAAACTGGGTCTCACTAAGTTGTGGAGGGCCTCACTAAGTTGCTGAGGGTGGCCGCCAAACTTGTGGTCCTCCTGTCTCAGCCTCCCACGTACTGGGAGTACAAGCATGTGCCACCACACCTGGCTTAGAATGGGGTTATAAACATCTTTACCAAAGAGGAAAAGGTGAGAGATCACCCCAGTAGTCAAGGCAACCTGGCACACAGGTTCCCAGAGTGGGCAATACTCCCCCCAGGGGGTACTGGAACAAAATATAGATACATAAAAGAAACTAAATTTGTCACTGCATCTTTCTGTTTATTTGCTTAAAGAAGGTAGATTTCGGGGGGGATTAGTAATTTTTTTTTCTGAAAAGGGGTCGGTAAGCTAAATAAGTATGGGAACCTCTGGTACAGTCTAATATAATTCTGTGACTAGAATTACAGTCACATACACTATCTTCCCCACCCGCCACATAGGGTGGTCTGATTGTAGATGGAAGGCTACATAGGAACACACCAGAACACAGCAAAGCACTACACGAGTGATAACGATACTGCTTTTCCTGAATTTCTACCCCCAGAAAACACCAACAGTAACTAAAAAATTAAATTTGCAATAGTAAATTGTTCAAATATATTCCTTATCAGTAAAAGCCACTGTTTTCTAAGCACTTACTCTGTCAGCCATTTTAAAGCATTTTACTGGAATTAAATCTTTTACTATTTCAACAATGACTTTGTGTGTGTGTATGTGTGTGGGGGGGTACTGGGGATTGAACCCCGGGGGCATTCTACCTTCAAGCTACATCCCTAGCCCTATTTTATTTTTGTTTTGAAACAGGGTCTCACTAGGTTGATGAATCTCACTACTTGTTGAGGCTGTCCTTGAACCTCCGATCCTCCTGTCTCAGCCTCCTAAATATTGGAATTACAGGTATGCAACACCATACCCAGCCAATGATGACTTTTAAAGAAAACAAAAAACTTGAATAGCATACTGAAAATCACTGCCAATATAACCAACAAGAGACATTCAACATAATAATGTAATCCTATTTTAAAATTATTTTATACCCCAAAGACAGTTTCTGGGATAATTTTTTAAATATTCATTATGTGTAATTTAACAATCCACACCAACTTATTTAAATCTGTCACAGGCAAAGCACTGGTATTTTACTGTGTTCGGAATGCATTCTTGGATAGCCTTAGACTGGCCTTTAAACCATCCTACATGGTTGGGGGTACATGAACTGGTATTAGAGCCTAGACTGAAACCCAGATTGTCTGAATATCAGTTGATCTTTTCACCCTTTCCCTTTAATAAAGAGTTTATAAGACTATCCTGGTTAGGTGAAAGTTTCTTTGGCTCATTCTTTCCCTCAAGGTTAGATATAGGACCAGCATACTTGGTGGAAAATTTTAGTCTAATAAAATCTTACTTCAATTATATGACAACAATCATCTTAAAAACAGCAGTTTCTTTAAAAATATACATATATAATATATAGAGAGAAACGAGAAAACTTCAACCAGCAGTGAAGTGGCAGCTGTTTCAAAGAATACCATTTGGCTGAATTTTCCTGGGGAAAAGGTAATCAATCAAACTGGAAAATGGCCACGATGCTAAGGCACATTTTACGATAAGTGCATTACTAACAGTGGCCACAATTATTGATTTCTTATTTGATCTGAGAACAGGTCTTCTCCAAAAACTAGGACTATGTTGCAAAATTCATTTTCAACTCCTTAGTGCTTACTCATTAGCAAATGCCATCTATCTTCTGTGCCAGAATTCAAACTCTGGAGGGGCTGGAACTGGGGGTCATTCACTGTCTGTCACCCTAGCTTCATTCATGGCACGTGGTGATGTGTGTCCAATAAGCATGCGCAGAATTCTAGAATCTTGTTCATTTCTATTTCCAATAATTCACACATGTATACAAAAGGGCTCTTCTCTAAACAGTGACTTATATATCCTATATGAGAATTCCCACTTTCTCACAGGTTGTCTTCTTAAAAACCCAATGACCACCGGGCGTGGTGGCGCACGCTTGTAATCCCAGTACTTGGGAGGCTGAGACCGGAGGATTCGGGTTCGTGGCCAGCCTCAGCTACTTAGTGAGGCCCTCCGCAACTTAGTGAGACCCGGTTTCAGAATAAAAAAAAAAATAGGACTGGGGTGTAGCTCGGAGGTAGAATGCCCCCGGGTTCAATCCCAGTACAGCCAAAAAAAAAAACCCAATGACCGCCAGGCGTGGCGGCACATGTCTGTAATCCCAGTACCTGGGAGGCTGAGACAGGAGGATCACAGGTTTGACGCTAGCCTCAGCAACTTAGTGAGACCTTGTTTCAAAATAAAAATGGTTGGGGGTGTAATTCAGAGGTCGAATACCCCTGGGTTCAATCCCCAGTGCCAAAAAAAAAAAAAGACCAATGACCTGTTCTTTCTAATACATATACACACTTGCTTCAACAAGTCTACTGAATGCCTATTATTTCCCAGGCACTCTGCCAAGCACCTGTGAAAAAGATAATGAAAAACACCAATTTCCCTTAAGACACGAGTAGCACAGCCAGGAAGTAGATGAATACACGTAACTGAACTATAGTATGCTACCTGCTCTGATACAGGAGGCATCACAAGTGGGTCCTGAAGAAAGATTCAGATTCTACTCTCACAGCATGAACCAAAGGTCCACCCTCCCCTCTCTGGTTAATTTGTCCACTTAAAGAGAAAACTCAGTTTCATGGAAAAGACAAGTCAACCTTGGGCTTGGGAGGAAATTCTGAAACTAGACATAGGCCACATTCAGAGGTATACAAAAAAGGCAGGTTTGGGATAGACCTAGGACAATGTCACAGGTCTTAAAGAATAAACAGGAAGCCAGGTATGGTGGCATACACCTGTAATCCCAGTACCTGGGAAGCTGAGATAGGAGGATGGCAAGTTCAAGGCCAGTCTGGGTAACTTAGTGAGATCCTGTCCAAAAATAAAAAATAAAAATGGCTTTAGACAAAGCTCAGAGAAAGTGTCCCTGGTTCAATCCCCAGTATGGGGGGTGGGGAGAAAGAGCAGAAGTTCACTAAACAGGCCAAATGATAACACAATTCTAGAAAGATATCATTGACTAATCCTGTTAGCCTGACCCTGGAAAATTGGAATAGTGACAAAGCTAGGCTGGGTAAGGTATAGCTCAGTGGTAAAGTACTTGCCTATTATGTGAAAGGCCCTGGGTTCGATCCCAAGCACCACACACACAAAAAAAGAAATTAAGTAGATAAGGGGAAATTCCATTATTGTCCTAATATCTACCTAGTTTCTATACAGTCATTCCTAATTTGCGTAATTGATTTATCTTTAAAAGTACAAGTTCATGGATAAAACATTACTATCTCAATAATAAAACTTGGCTTCATTTTAATTATTCATTTTAATTATAATTGAATTTAATTAGTTCCAATTTTATTTTAGACTCAGTACAGTTCAAACACATGTAAAATCTGAATGGTAAACTATTTTTCAATTAAACAATCTCAAATATCACAAATCTATGTATGGTATATTTTAGTTTTTATAGGCCCTCAATGACAATTATCCTAAGTTAAAGTCATTCAACAGAGAACTTACAATTCAGTCAAGGAATACAGTAACTTTCATAACAAGACCTACATGATTGCAAGTCAGATCATAAAAATAATATACAACCTTCCAAAGCTGTACCTCAAAAATGCTAAGGTATTCATAGAGAAGATAATCCTTGAAACAATGCTAAAACAACTGATATAAACCTACAACTTACAGACAAAATAGTCTGATTACATTTTTACAAACACAATCTTAAAAATTATAGGAAAACCAATGTCAGATGTCAATAAAGCAAGTCACAAGTAAAGGAACATTAATTGAAAAAGTTTAGCTCGGTGTTGTGGCACACACTGTAATCCCAATATTTGGGAGGTTGAGACAGGAGAATCATGGGTCCAAGAACAGCCTCAGCAACTTAGTGAGACTCTCAGCAACCTACCAACACTCTGTTTGAAAACAAAAAATAAAGGATCTTAGGGTGTAGCTCAGAGGTAGAATGCCCCTGGGTTCAATCCCCAGTTTAAATACCTACAATGTTCCAGGTACTCTGCTAGATTCTGGGGATACCAAAATCAATGAGAGTCTCTTCCCTGTAAAGCAGATAAATATCTAGACAATTATACTACAATTTGGTGATTCTCTAGCAATAATTATATATACACACATATATAATAGAAGCAATATGATAGATAGTGGCAGGGAGATGGTAATCCCAGAGGGGTCCTTTAGAAGTACCATCTGATAAAAACATTGACTGCTGATCCAGCACAGGGTTGACTGCGATAAGCAGCAGGACATGAGACTAGGAAGGAGTTTAGGGATAGAATATTATCGACTTGCACACCATGCTCAGTAGCTCATTTCTTTCTTCAGTAATAAATATTTACTTACTCATCATTTATTCAGTAGCTGCTGGAAATACCTCTTTTTTTTTAATATACAGGGACCAACATCATCAGATAGGTTTCAAAAGAGAGAGAATTAGCTACACGTAGTGGCGCATGCCTGTAATCCTAGTACTTGGGAGGCTGAGACAGGAGGATCCCAGATTCGAGGACAGTCTCAGCAAGTAGTGAGACACTCATCAACCTTGCAAGACCCCGCTTCAAAATAAAAATTAAAGAAAAAATCAGGCTGGGGATATAGCTCAGAGGTACAATGCCCCTGGGCTCCATCCCCAGTGCCGCACACACAAAAAAGAAAGCAGCATCTGGACAGCACTTTGTTGAACAGCTCACAGGAGAAGGGACACGAGGCTTCTCAACCACAACTGCACAGATGGAAAACAGAAAGAGTCTGACGTGAGGGAGGACAGGACGTGACAATCACAGCCAACACAGTGACGGTTCTTAGGGTCCACAAAGGGCTTTATGTCACATACTAGGTAAGGAATATAGAGAAGACATGGTTAAGCAGAAATTGATTTCAGGGACTTATAAGAAAAACTAGAAAAAAAGAGCGTTAGAGACATCCAGGAAGGAGTGTTTGGATTTAAAAACAAAAGCCATCAATACTAAGCACCACAGAGGTGACACTGAAAGAAGACTGAGATTAGACCACTGCATTTAACACCGAGTAGACCACCAGTTAGCACAGACCTCACAAAGTAATGAACAGAAAGAATGCGTGCTGAAGGTAATCTGTTGTATGGAAAACCCAGGATAAACTCTAGACCAGAAGCTCACAGATTTTTTGGTCTCAGGATCTCTTCACACTCTTAAAAGTTAGAAGTGCTTTTGTTTATGTGGGTCTTATCTCTGTTCATTATATTGAAAATAAAAACATGACTAGGGGGTATAGCCCAGCACCACACAAAAAAATGTTAAACATTTATTAATTCATTTAAAAAATATAATAAAGCCGGGTGTGGTGGCACACGCTTGTAATCCCAGTACTTGAGAGGCTGAGATAGGAGGATAGCAGGTTCGCAGCCAGCCTCAGCAACTTGTGAGGCCCTCCACAATATAGTGAGACCCTGTTTCAAAATAAAGAATAAAACAGGGCTGAGGATATAGCTCGGAGGTAGAATGCCCCTAGGTTCAATCCCCAGTACCACACACACACAAAAATAATAATAATAATAAAACATATCATGGTAATTAAATTACATAATTTTATGAAAAAATATCCTGTATTTCCAGAACAGATAATTTTGTGTGAAGAGTGGCACTGTATATTTTTGTAAGCCTCTGACATCTGGTTTAACAGAAGACTAGATCTAGATTATCATATATATTTCCGCATTCAAATTGTTGCAATATGTTGCTTTGGTCCAAGAATATGAAGAAAATCCAGACTCCCTCAGGTATGTAGTTGAAAACAGGGAGAAAATATTTTAATAGCATTTTCAGTTAATTGTAGATATTCTCTGATACTACATAAAAGCACAAATAGTTGTTTCTAGGTTTAGTTGCCAGACCTATAGCAGTAACTGTTTGCTGCTAAGGTTTCCAATACAGATGGAAGAAGAAAGTGTCCTCGCGCTTTCTCCCTGTCTGATTGTGGCAGCTGAGAGTGAACAGAGGAAGACAGAGGGAAAACATGGAGAGAAAATCATTTTATCGCAACTCAGAAATAATCTTGAAAACAATAGAGCCGGGCGTGGTGGTGCATGCTTGTAATCCCAGTACTTGGGAGGCTGAGACCGGAGGATGTGGGTTCGAGGCCAGCCTCAGCTCCTTAGTGAGGCCCTCCACAACTTAGTGAGACCCTGTTTCAAAAATAAAGAATAAAAAATAGGGCTGGGGGTATAGCTCAGAGGTAGAATGCCCCTGGGTTCCATCCCCAGTAACAAAAAAAAAAAAAGAAAACAATAAAGAACCTGTTTTACTTCAAACAAAATAAATACATAAAAGTTTAGTTGCAATGTGAAATCTGAAACCACATCAATGAAGTTTTCATAATGTTCCCTTACAATTCTTTAGTATTTTGTACTCTGAATGGATTATCCATACACGGTTTTGTAATATCATACCCTGATGACTTGGCAATATTGGTTCACTGAGTTATGCTGCCCTTTCAAATGTTGACACAGTTCATGATAAAATATCAGAAGTTACATTCATTGATAACTGAAAAGTCTTATGAGAAAGATCTTTAAAGTACTTGAGAGAAAAAAACTAAGAAAGAGCTGAGCACAGTGGTACACACTTGTAATACCAGCTACTGGGAAGGCTGAGGAAGGCAGGAGGATCACAAGTTCAAGGGTAGCCTGGGCAATTTAGTAAGACCCTGTCTCAAAATAAAATTTAAAAAAAGAAGGGGAGCCAGGTGTGGTGATGCACACCTGTAATCCTAGTACTCGGAAGGCTGAGACAGGAATATTGCAGGTTCTAGGCCAGCCACAGCAATTTAGTGAGACCTGTTTCAAAATACAATACAGTTTGGGGGTATAGTTCAGATGTAGAATGCCCCTGGGGTTCAATCTCCAGTACCCCCACACACAAAAAAAGAGGGGCAGGCTGGGGATGTAGCTCAGTCATAGAGTACTTGCCTAGTATATTCGAGGGGGCCATAGGTTCAATCCCCAGTACCACAAAAAGAAAGTAAAAATAAATATATACAAAAAGTATTTAGAAGCTCTGAAGCTTGCTGTTACAAGTTTTCAAAATTCTCATTTGAATTATTTTTATCATTAGCAACAAATACTATCAATTGTTTTCCTTAAAGTGACTTACTACATCCATGTTCAAGAAACTATCTGCTCAATATCCAAGTCTGAATAACTATAGTTTGTCAGGCAGTCTTACAAGTAAAAATGATGTTCCATGAAAAAAGCAGCTTGTTCAAATAACTACACAAGTGCCTTCCCTTTGCAATCAACCGTCGCACTTTGATATGCATAAGTGTTTTATGTGCACTTCTCATTTGGTCAAAATATTAAAAAGACATGAGATTGCGCCGGGCGTGGTGGCGCACGCTTGTGGTCCCAGTACTTTGGGAGGTGGAGACCGGAGGATCCGGGTTCGTGTCCGACCTTAGTGCGCATGCGCGCGCGCGATCTATCTCTATCTCTATCTCTCCTCTCTCTCTCTCTCTCTCTCTCTCTCTCTCTCTCTGTCTGTCTCTCTACCTGGTGAGGCCCTCCGCAACTTCGTGAGACCCGGTTTCAAAAATAAAGCATAAAATAATAGGGCGGGGGGGGGTAGCACGGAGGTAGAATGCCCCTGGGTTCAATCCCCGGTACCACACACACAAAAAAAAAGACACGAGATTAAACAAAACTAGTAACATTTACTGTTTCATCAAGATTATTCTTAGCCGGGCGTGGTGGCGCAGGCTTGTAATCCCAGTACTTTGGGAGGCGGAGACCAGAGGATCCGGGTTTGCGGCCAGCCTCAGCTCTCTCTCTCTACCTAGTGAGGCCCTCCGCAACTTCGTGAGACCCGGTTTCAAAATAAAGTATAAAAAAAACAGGGCCGGGGGTGTAGCACGGAGGTAGAACGCCCCTGGGTTCAATCCCTGGTACCACAAAAAAAAAAAAAAAAAAAAAAGAATATTCTTAGGTGAGCCAGGCATGGTGGCACACGACGCCTGTAATCCCAGTACTTGGAAGGCTGAGATAGGATGGCAGATTCAAGATCAGGCTGAGCAATTTAGGGAGGGCCTCAGCAGTTTAGTGATAGTGTTTCAAAAAAAAAAAATTTTAATAGGGCTGGGGTGTAGCTCAGAGGTAGACTACCACCCCTGAGTTCAATCCCCAGTACCACAAACACGCACACACAAAACATATTCTTAGGTGAAAAAATATGTATGTATTCATATTCTTAGGTGAAGCTGGTGCTATTTTCATCGCACACGTGTGGTGGTGAAGACAATAATGAACATAGCAATCTGCTGCTACTGCTCTGAATAAAGCTAGCAGTTTACCTGCCAGGGTCACTACAAGTGTCAAGTAACAGCTTAGTACTGTTATGAAAGCAGTGTGGAACTCACAGATTTACTCAACAACTCAGGGACACTCGAAAACCACTACTACAGACTATCCACACACGAATCACCTTCACAACTCTCCTGTAAACAAGGAAGCTGTGGGAGTACTCTAACCCAAGATAAAGGGAGGAGAAAAACAAACAAGAAACCTCCTGGACTAAGAGACCTCCGAATAACAAGTGAGTGGTTGCTGAAAAGGTTCCTCAGATCCATAGGGGAGGATCAGGAACTGTGTATTTCTAGAAAACAGACTGATTTAGATGACCCTCGTTTTTCTCCCTCCCCTTCCCACACGAAGGGCCTAGGAGAATCACTACCAAACCTTGAATTAAAAGACAGAAAGCAAGTATGACAAGACAAGGATACTGAAAAGATTTCCTTAGGGTTTCTTAAAAATGTGAACTTTACAGTTTATTTCCATTTTATACAACCTGCAGTAATTCTTTTATTTTTTTTAATGGAGAAGTTTCACCATATCAGCTCACACATAAAGGAAAGATGTAGTAACACTACCTCACATATAGAATTTGATATAGCTCAAAGTGTTTGTCATTTGACAACAAAACCGTTAAATTTTACAGAAGAAGCAAAGAAACACCTATTTTGCTCACCACTGTATGTCCAGTACCTAGCTCAGCCCTTGTACAAGACGCTTGATAAACTTTGGGGGAAAGTTGAAGTGATTCAAATGAGATGAGCTCACGTCACCAGACTCTTAGTAGAAGACCTAGTGCTCTTTCTATGTGTAATTTTTTCCACTGCTCTCCAAAATAACACCTATGAGAAATCTAATGGAACTATAACAATATACACCAGGAAAATATAACATTACCTGTTATAGTTGAAAGCCTGCTGTGGACTAGGTTATTATTTCATACATTCTCATTTTAGACTACAGTTCAAAACCAAACAGCTCTATCATTTTTATTTCTAAATATCTGTTATGTGAATTAAGCAATCAAGTAATTTTCCATATTTTTATGAAGACTCAATAAGATGCTAGTCATAATCACTATCAATTACTCCCTTCACACAAACTATACTAATACTACATTTTCTCTGATGATTCAAAATGGTTCTTAATTTACTAAAGTTTCTTATGTTTATATGTGGGATATTTATATGTGGGATGTTTATATGTGGGTTTAAAAAAAGATTAATTGAATTTAAACTAATTAAGGCCACCAAGTACAAAATTAAAATTCAATCACAGGAATGGCACAAATTTGCTGGTGTCATGGTGCACACCTGTAACCCCAGTACTTAGGAGGCTGACAAAGGAGGATCCCAGGTTCGAGGCCAGTCCAAGAAATTTAACAAGACCCTATTTCAAAATAAAAAATAAAATAGGGCTGGGGGTGTGGGCTAGAAGGTAGAATGCCTCCGGGTTCAATCCCCAGTGCAAAAAAAAAAAAAAAAAAAGGCATAAATTTAAAGAATATAACTATCAATTGAGGATGAAGCTATGTGCAATTCCATTTTATTTTGGCGTGCTACATATGCAACCTCATTCTACAGAGCGACATGAGGAGGCCACGGGTAGAGCCGAAGGAAACGGTCTTCTGCTGGAGTACAAAGCATTTGAACTAGATATTCTTTAAGGAAAGAAATGTTCAGTAAAGACTTCAACCGGAGACAGACTCAATCTAGTCTAGAGGCTTAAAAAGAAAAAAAAAAAAAGGCCAGGTGTGGTGGCACACACTTGTAATCCCAGTACTTAGGCTGAGACAGGACGAGCACAGGTTCAAGGCCAGCCTCAGCAAGTAGTGAAACTCTCATCAACCTAGCAAGACCCAAAACAAAAAATAATAATAATAATATTAAAAATAGGGGCTGGGGTATAGCTTGAGGTAGAATGCCCCTGGGTTCAGTCCCCAGTACCCAAACAAAAAATGTGTCCAATGTCTAGAATGGCTTAGCGTTGGTCTCACATTTGGCACATGAGACAGAATCAGATCAGAGTGAGTGTGACCCAAGGGATGCAAATCCTGTCTTTTGGACACACAAACGTGTCATTAGCAAACTGCATCCTTCTGCTCCATGGCTATCCAGTCCCTGCTTAGGTTCCTGCCAACATCATCCTTGAAATTGCCTGACTGCTAATTAACATGCCAGCTGTGGAGAATTATTTCTTCCAACCACTGAAACTTTTGCCTCTCAATAGTGTTCTGCAGTCCTTTAATCCCGTCTTTCTAACATTACTGAAGAGGGAAATATTTTGTGGTGTGATCAGTATCACCTTATTAACACAGCCCTGTTCCATTGTTCTAGCCAAGCATAGATTCCACTCTCAATTTCAGAAACAGCAGTAGAAAAGTAACAGATAACAAGGAAATTAGAGCTCTTAGGTTTAACTTAGGGCCTAAGTCAAAAGAGCAGAGACAATTCAGGGAGAAGAAGAAAGAAGCTGAGAGGGTCGTAGTGCAAAACACTTACTTTTAGGAACAGAGTGTCCCTTAGACTTCTGGTGGGTTGCCCAGAGCCTCTTCAGTTTCAATCCAAATGACAATGCTTCTCTGAGTCCTCCTCAAGTAATGTTTCCACCACTAAAAATTGGATCTACAAGAGCTCAGATGTACTGGTAAAAACACATCAGGGGCCCCATGTGGGCCTCAAGCCTCTTTTACAGTAGCCCACTTCTCTGTGCTGGGCCAGCTCCCCTGTGAAATCTAATCCTTCTTCTTCCAGGTGCCACGCATTCAGCCTGTTGCTTCTCTTCTGAGCTGCCATCACCTACTCTATTTCTCAGGGTTCCTCTAACCCCAAGACTGGCTGTGGAGTAGGACACCAGCTTCCCCCCTTCCTTGCTGTCCCTGCAAATAAACATATAGGCTCTTCTAGTTTCAGAATTTTTCTAATGGCTACAAGAAAATAGAGAGGGAACAACAAAAAGCAACAATATAGTACCAGAGATTAAGATTATACTGTCTCTAAAGTTCTTGCCTCCAAAAAACAAATTTCCTAAATATTGCTTATTGAGCATTTAAAAAAACCACAACGTACTAACAAAGACATACAAATGTATTCTAAACCAAATAAATCCAACCGTATATACATAAAGATACTCTGCTTTTCAAAATACTTAAAACACGGGTCCAAAATCACAAAGTAGGTAATTTTTTTCTTTTTAGAATGTTCTTACCTTCCCTTGAATTTAATGTTTAAAAGCTTGCTTTTTAATGATATCATGAAAAATGTTCAAAATACTTTATCTAATGTAAATGAGAATTCATATACAAAAAAAGTATTATGATTTACAAAAAGACAACCAGGTCAAAAGCTGCTAGTTTCATTGAGAAAAATCTTAAAATTTTAAGATCTGTTTCCACGTTTTAAAAATTTAATAAGGTTCTATTCATGACGTTTAAAAAATTCAGATTTCTCATTTTTAAAAATTTAACTTTTACTGAATATTTATGTGATATTGGAACTTCATAGGCGCTCTTTTTTAAAGCAACATTAAACTTATAAGTGTGCTACTGTAATGATTTAGATTCTAATAGACCTTGTAATATCAAAGTAAGTACCTTATCTAAATATTAAGCTATAAATCACAGGATTATAGTTAATTAATTCAAAGGCTACCTTCCTATAAAGGCACAGGAACTCTGTAAGAGCTGGCAGCTCAAGAATGCCATTGACTATGAATTTCCTGAATGATCTTCGTTATCCACTTAATTCATTTAAGTAGCTTTTTAAAAGACAGAGCTATAATACTATAAGCTTACAAGACCATAAACTTAAGGCTGAAAACAGGCAAAGATCATTTCATCTCATTTGTCTAACATTAAACTGCCATTTAATCAAACTAAAGATATTCAGATACTTTCAGTTAAAATGTGTTCCTGTGACTGGGCTCATATCCAACTCCCTTATTTAGAAAATATCAGAGAACTGGCATAAAAACACCAAACAAAACCTGGGTATGACCCTTCTAGACTCAATCTCTCAAAAAAAAAAAAGTAGTTTAATCTATTGTGTACTCTGCAATCCAAGTCCTTTCCTTTGAGGATCGAAATGCAATTACATCCTTGATTCCTAAAGAGGATTTCAGCGTCCTCCTTTGATCCTCGCACACACCAACACGACAATGCAGCCAACATTTTTTTTTTTTTAGGGCCCGGGTGGGGAGGGGCATTACACTCAGCGATACGAATTACATCGCAGGAGCTAATGCCTCCCTTAAATAATTTATTCTCTCTTGGCAGGAAAAAAAAAAAAAACAAAACGTTACAGCCTCTTCAATTACCCGTCGCCGCAGACCACGGCTCGGGGCGCGATCAATGTGCCCCGGGTCGGATCGCGGCGGGCAGCTAGCTGCAGGGGCGTCCTCTGCGCCGCGACCCCGGGCGGCGGGCGGGCGACCCCGGGCGGCGGGACTCACCGGGTGGAGGTGCCCTTCCGCACATCGCACATCATGCACTTGAAGGCCTCGGCGCTGTTCCGGAAGGTGCAGACGCTGCAGTCCCAGTAGCCCTCATCCGAGGACGGCTTCGGCTGCCGCTTCGGCCTGCAGGACACAAGCCGGACACGACGCCGCGCGGGGTCAGCAGCGGGGTCAGCAGCAGGCCGCCCTGTCCCGCCGCCCGGCCCCGTCCCGTCCCGTCCCGTCCCGCCCGCGATCCCCGCCGCCGCCGGCCCCGGAGGGAAGAAGGGAGGGAGGGAAGGAGACAGGGAATGCGCGGGCGGCCCGACCCCGGGGGCTGCAGCCCGGGCCGCCGCCATCGCGGCTCCATTGTGGGCGGCAGCGGCAGCGGCGTCGCCCCGGTGGGGACCTGGGCCGGGCGCCGTTACCTGGTGGGGCTCTTCTTGTCTCCCATGGCTCGGCTCCGACGCACGCCCGAGTGGCCGCGGCGGCCGCGGTGTGTCAAGACCGAGGAGAAGGAGCGGGCGGAAGCGGAGCGGGCGGAGCGGAGCGGAGGGGGCGGGGAGGCCGCAGCGCCGCCGCCGAGCCGCCGAGCCCACGCAGCCGCCAGCTGTCGGGGAAACTCCGGCGCGTCACGTGACGCGCGCGCGCGTGACGCACGCACGTGACGCGCGCGGGCCAATCAGCGGCCGCGCCCGCGACTTCAAACGCCGCCAGCGCTCGGGGAGGGAGGGAGAGAGGGAGGGAGACGGGCGCGGCGGTGGCGGGGTGGCCTTCGCCCCCTGCTCCCCGTCGCCGCCGCCGCCGCCGCCGCCACCGCCGCCTCTCGCACCCGGGCTGCAGGGCTGCGCGCTCCCCGAGCGTCCGTCCCGAGGTGGCGGGATGCGCCGTCACTCCGGGTGCAGCCTGGTCCAAGCTGGGGCCGGCGTTCCGGGGCCAGCCCCGCGCGGGACAGCAGCGCCCGGCCGGGAGGTCCAGGTGCAGCCGCTCTCCTGCGCGCAGTCGCCCTTGGCCACTCAGCCCCGGTCCAAAGAATTATCTAGAGAAGGCGGAACCCACACTGAGCGCCATTGCGAGAGGCCTTAAAACGCTGTCTGGTTTTATGCACGCGAATGCTTGCTTGCTTCATCAAGGAGGGATTGTCACCCTGAATTATTTAGAGGAAGCTCAAGAGGTTAGGGAGCTCCCTCTAGGTTGCATAATTAGAAAATGACACAACCAAGAGTCTAACCTTGGTTTCCTTCCAGAAGCGCTCCTTTGGCCTCAGCAGGTCTCTGCAGTAGCTTCTGTTAAAAGGAAACGACTGCTCCTGAGCCCTTTTATTTAAGAAGAGTTTGCATATGCCCGGACCGCTGTTCACTAAGAGAAGAACACCTTCCTCTCAGATCTCACGCTGGAGGCCTCATTTTGTACTAGGCTCCAACGACCATCTAGTCCCTGAAGCTCCAGTCCCACCTCCTCAATCCATTTAGTAATCCACAACCAGGTTCAACATAAAACGCTGTCAACACTACGCCACCACTCTAAGAACTAATGACTCAGCCGGGCATGGTGGTGCGAGACTGTAATCCCAGTACTTGGGAGGCTGAGACAGGAGGGTCCGGGTTCTCGGTCAGCCTCAGCTACTTAGTGAGGCCCTCCGCAACTTAGTGAGACCTTGTTTCAAAATAAAGAATAAAAAATAGGGCCAGGGGTGTAGCTCGGGGGTAGAATGCCCCTGGGTTCTATCCCCAGTACCGCAAAAAAAAAAAAAAATAATAATAATAATAATAATAGCAACAGAAATAGAATAGTCCTGTGTTCTTAGCCTTCTTCTAACAGGCCTTGAAAATTTTGCCTAATTTCTGTAATTCTCAGCTTCATCTGCAAAATGGCACCTATATAAGGTGGCTGTATGCTTAACAATAATATAACATTTTGCTTGTGTGGTACTGGGGTTGAGTGCAGGGGCGGGCGTTCTAACCTCTGAGATACACCTCCCAGCCCTATTTTATTTTTTCTTTTGAGACAGGTTCTCCCTACCACTTGTTGCCCTTGAACCTGTGAATCTCCCTTCTCAACCTCCCAAGTATTGGGGTTACAGGTATATGCCACCATGCCCAGCTAAGATAACATTTTTGAGTCCTATATTCCAGGAACTTTTTTTTTTTTTTTTGCGGTAAGGGGAATTGAACCCAGGGGCATTCTACCTTTGGGCTACACCCTCAGCCCTATTTTTTGTTCTTTATTTTGAAACAGGGTCTCACTAAGTTGCGGAGGGCCTCACTAAGTAGCTGAGGCTGACGGCAAAGCTGGATCCTCAGGTTTTAGCCTCCCAAGTACTGGGATTACAAGCCTGTGCCACCACGCCCGGCTTCCAGGCACTTTGTAAATCCTACACAAATGCACATTTTAAAGGGTTCAAAGCACTATACAAATGTTTCATCAAGTAGTCTAACCCTTCATTTTAAAGACAAAAGAAGATAGGGCCCAGGTTAAATGACCTTTCGATAATTCACAGGCAAGATTAGAGCTCAGGTATCCTATTAGCTTTTCACCAAACCATGTTTTCTCAACCAAATCACCTCAATTTAAACCAGTCTCTGAAGTCATCGCACAGTCTGTACTTTTTTTTTTTTTTTTTTTTTTTTTTGCGGTACCGGGGATTGAACCCAGGGACGTTCTACCTCCGCGCTACACCCCCGGCCCTATTTT
>PVJS01002923.1:0-71719 GCA_004027185.1 Glis glis | reverse complement strand
GCTGAAGAGACCTTGTAAGCTAAGCGAAATAACTATCATGTCCCCAAATCTCAGCCTAAGATAATACTGCTCATATTAATAAAATGCAGTCAAGTCTCCACAGATATGGAAATCTACTTGATGATTCTTTTGACACAGGGACTTCATTGAAATAATATCATCTTCACCTTCCTGGAAGTAGTAGTAGTAGCATGATCAAAACATTACTATGAATAACAGCAGTAACAATTACAGGCTTTCATTGCTTTCTTACTATGAGACAGACACATTAATTCATCTTCTTATTTATTCTCACAGTAGCCCCCTGAGGTAGATGCTAATTCTGTTTTCATTTTCCAAGTGAAGAAACTAAAGCTTAAAAAGGTAACTTGCCCAAATATTGGACCTCTCTGACTCTAGTCAAAGTGCTTTTTACTTCTCCACGATACTCCCTTAATCCTCCTCACATACTTTTGGATCTTAAAAATCTTACTTAAACTTTTCTTATTGCCATCAGTTAAGTATAAGTCTGGTTTTTTTTTACTATATTCACACAGTTCTAATTAGAACAGAACTTACTATATGTTAAAACAAGATATTTATTTGTAAATATATTTATGAATACATGTATATATGTGTTTTTTCTGAAAAAATTTCAGAAGTGTGACAAGCATGAAATATTTCTGTTTTTGAATTCTGTTATTTCCTCAGAAATAACAGAAATATATCAGAAAAAACCCTAAAGAAATAACAGAAGATATATTTTTTGAAATTACTGGTATGACATTGGTACTGTCATGAGCCTGGTGCCTTTGCCCACAGCTGCCTTACTCCTCTGTTGGCACAGAGACTGTTAACGCCACCTAACACTCTAACCTAAACCCAGTACTTTGGCTTTTCTTTGTTCCAAGGCTGCACTATACATGTTGAATGTTTTCTGTCATATTTTATGTCATTTCTGTCATTACCTATGGATTATTCATTCCTATCCCTGCATAATTTCTAATCCTGGTTACTCTACTTCTGACCATGAAGTCCAACCTCCCCATCACAGAGACTATATTATGGGCAAAATATATTGAAGCAATATTGTGTTTACTTCATTCCAGACACCAGCGGGAGGCAAGGGGAGAGTTCATCTTTATTTGTCCCAAGTATCACATAAAATTGAAAAGGGGGATCGATTCAGTCCATATGTTGGGGAATCTGGAGTGCTGAGTTTGAACCCACATCACTTCATTCTTTATTCCATCCCTCAATCTGTAAAATGGGAAGAATTGTGTCTATTTCATAGCTGTTCTGGGGAGGAGAGTTTAATGAAATAATGTACATAAAATGTCCAACCCAGTGCCTGGATCACAGCAGGTACTCTATAAATGACTGTAACACCTGATTGCTTTTCTAGTGGATTCCTCAGAACTTAAAGATATTTTTATAAGCCTCTGAGATCCAAGCTAAAACAAAAATCAGCATAGATAATATACAGCAGAAATTAAATATATATGAAGCACTTTTTTAGTTAAAGAATTTTTATTCTATCTAGTGACACAAAAAATTGAAAGCTAAATTGCTCAGACTTGACTACTACATAATGTCATATAGATTCATGTAAAGACATTTTCAGTGCTATTTCCTTTCTGTTATAAAACATTATCTGATAAAACCAACGTTGTAGCTATGTTGAGCTGTGTGCTTAAACCTCAAACCTAAAACCACACTTCAAACTAGTTTATGAACGTTTGTCATTTGAAAATTTATTCAATCACTCATTCTATTACTAGTTGATTGAATGAGTATTTCTTAACTGCCTACAATAGCAATAATAATTGTTGTAAAAATAGCACAAACTAGTCTGTGCTTAGTAATCGGGCTATTCCAAAACAGGGGAGTGGGTTCAGTGCCATATGTCAGAGCTACTTTGACCTAAGAAATTTCATATTCCATGAAATATGGTTGATATTTCAATCCACAGTAACCTATTTGCAAGTATTCATTTGCTTCTGACTTTATGTATATCTAATAAAAGATTTCCATTTTATGATCTATTAAAAAGATGAAAAAATTAAATAAAATTGTGAAAGACGTTTGCTGGAAGTAATAAATAATTTACCTCCAATTTGCACATACTGAAAATTAAACTGGCACCTACTCAGAAAGTGATTAAAATTATGGTGACTTAAGATATTTTGAAATCAAGTACTACTATTTAATACTCTGCAGAGCTTTTTAAAAGTTAGCTTTATGAATAATAAAGATTTTAAGTTGAAAAGGAAGTCTCATATTTGTGAATAAAGACTCCACTTCTAGTTATGAATATATTAATATGAGTAGATGTTGATAAGTATATGTAAATTAATGTTTTGTTTGAAGATACTTTCTTTGAAGTAGTAAAAGGATTATTAAATTAAATAATTTCTTTTTAGGATATCTCAATATGTGCAAATAACTAAAATAAAAATTTCAGTCAGGAGATTGCTAGATTTCAGAAGGAAAAAAATCTATATCCAGAGATGTATTGAATCACACCTAAAGTTGTATTATAAATCATTTTGTATTAAACTGAAAAGAATCCCTTTCTAATTGCTTTGTGAATTTCAATGAAATGATATTGGAAAATAATCACCTAACTCTAATGGCTTTCATTCAAAAATGTTAATTTTTAATAATACTAAAATATTTTGATAATATAAAATTTTGAAGCAGATATGTAAGAAGATTTAAGTAATTATATAAGAAATAACCTCTTCACCACCATAGTTGTTCCTCTTTACACACTTTTAGCTTCCAAAGCCCTCACTAAATACTTCTGATATTTAAAAGATCTTCCTCATGCTGAGCTGAAATGTCTTCCCTTTAACTGCTACTCTTTCTTTCACTGTAGCAATAAAGAATAAGCCAAACCATTCACCTGACAGACCATCAAATGTTTGAGGAGAGCTAATGTGTCACATCTGAATCATATCTCTTTCTAGTGTTGTAAAGTGTATTTTATTTAACATTTCCATACTTGACAACATCTTTGTGGCTAACCCTACATGTACTAGAATTGATTGTTCCTCTTAAAAGACACTGTCTAGAACTGTATACATTACTTAGCATGAAGATACCATCCTGATTAGGTGAATTTATCACATTCATAGGTAGAATCAGAAAGCAATATGGATGAGGAAAAAAGATAAATGTTCTGTTATGGCAGGCAGGGGGCAGAGAAACAGAGAGGGCCTTCATCTTTAACCCATTTCACCAAGATTCTAACATGTATATTCAAAATAAAGGCATGACTGATGGCCTACTATCTATTATTTAAAAAAAAAACAAATCTCATTCCTCATAAGAAACAGAAGTTGTGATTGTACCACCTGCTGCTAGCACAAAGAAATTAGGAACTGTATAGATATGTATACACCTACATATGTAGATAATGTTTTTGAAAAAGAGAAAAGTTGTGGTAAAGGCAGAATTTGACCCACCAAAAAAGATGGAATCAATTCGATTCCAGCCAAAATAGCCTAGATTTAGTATATATATATATATATATATATATATATATATATATAAACAATGGAAGAACATAGAAAGCTTCTATACAAAGTCAGCCTCTAACCCTGAGTCCACCACACATCTCAGTGACCCCTCAGTATCTGATGCCTGAAATTC
Source organism: Glis glis (assembly GCA_004027185.1). NCBI lineage: Eukaryota > Metazoa > Chordata > Mammalia > Rodentia > Gliridae > Glis > Glis glis. The sequence goes on along the minus strand of PVJS01002923.1, from coordinate 68,083 downwards.
TCCACATGCACTGATGTCCCACTACTTCTTACTCAAAACATTCTGTCAAGTGTCTTCCTGAACTGCCTTTTAAGAGAACTAATACTATCACTTTCATCCGATTTAGATATTTATTTCGTATTTGCCAGAAGATTCTGGCCAATGTTTTTGAAAGCACATTTAACTATACCATATGCCTCCTTAAATCATCTCTATCAAACAAGCTGTAGGATAAGGCTCTGGTTCATTCCGTTCTGTTTTTCTTTCTTCACAATGTGTTTATGTATATTTACCCAATTTGCTCTGTTCTCCCTGCCAAATTACAGGTTTGAGATCTCAGCTATTACAGAGCAGCTGTGCTATTGTTGACGTTTCACAAAACAAGGGTCGGAGAACAAGCCCATGGTGCACGTATATGCAATACCTGTACATTACATTGTGAGGCCACTGTCCTGGAATGGAGAAGAGTCAATGACCTTTAAAAAGGCCATCCTCTTCAAACTTAAAGAAGGCAGTTTGGTACAAATGAGCCACCGGCAGGAAATAAACTCCTAAGTCATCTACAAATTATTCCTGGTAATACAGTTTGTTTAATCATATGGCATTTTAAAAAGTAAAGTGTGTCCAATGAAAGAACTAGAAAAGAACAATCTTGCTACTACCCTTTAACTTCTTTCTGTTTAAGTGCTAGGATGTGTTCATCTTAGCCTAAAAGAAATCCCTATCAAATACAGAAAGTTAATAAATATCAATCGCTCTCAAAGAAAGTTCTTCAAAGCCCTATTCCAGTTAGGTGCAGCGAGGATATTCCTAGATAGCATAGGCCAAGATATCTTTAAAAAAAATTTTGGTACCGAGGATTGAACTCAAGGGCATTCCACTACTGAGCTACAGCCCCAGTCTTGTCTTTTTATTATTTTTTATTTTCAAACAGGGTCTCGCTAAGTTGCTGAGGTCTTTGCTAAGTTGCAGAGGCTGACCTGGAAACCTGCTATCCTCCTGTCTCAGCCTCCCAAGTACTTGGATTACAGGCATGCACCATCACACCTGGCCAGATATCTCTAACTTTTGTTTACCCCATAACATCAATATGAGTGCAGACCTAAGTCTTAGATACTCTGCTACATTCTTAGTCCCCATCTCCAAATAAACATCTTCATGTTATCCAGCCTTTAAACCAAAATCCACAAGCCCTAAGTTTTTAAAAGAATAATCCTCAAAAAAATGCAATTGAGGATATAACATAGAGATGAGAAACAAACCGATAGAGCAGGCTAATGAGATGAGGCACATGTCCATGGACCCAGCTCTGAGACCATGCATCTGGCTCTGAGGCTGACTGTCTAGGGTTACCTCACCAGAGTGTTGTTAATTATTTAAGTGACAGAACAGGGGGAACCATCACCACATCTGTCACCCTCACACAGGAAAACCTTCATTCAATGTTGGGCCAGATGTGTTTATTTGAAAAATAGACTAACTAGCTATTTAATGGGTTTGAATCTTTAGCCAAAAGCTAATTAGGCAAACATATTAAGCATCAGTCACCTTACAAGGCTAAACTGTTTCAGTTGTGTTGATTTTAATTCAATCTCATAAGAGCTCATCACCTACAAAAGTATCTGAAGAAAATTCAAGACAAAGGAACAGGTCCAAATTACTTGCAACATGCTAAGTAGAAAAAGTAATGATGTCCCCCAAATACCCAATACATGAACAAATAAAATCTTCTAAAGCTTTGCATCAGTGGTACCATGTGCCTGAGGCAAAAAAAAGACAAAAGTAATTCTGTTTTTTTTTTTTTTTGGTGCATCGTAATCATGCATCTTGATGAGGTTCAAGGTGTTAGAGGCATACATGCATCCATCACTCATTTAGCCCTCCCCCAATTCCCACCCCATTCTCTCCCCCTTCCCTTCTTCTCATGCTCAGCATAGTGATTGACTTTGGTAAGTTTGTGTGTGTACATCATGTGCATTAGGGTGTTTAGATGGATCTCCATCCCAAAACTTTCTCAGTTTGCCTATAGGTGAAATATCAATGTCAAAAGCTAAACAAATGATGATTTCTAATACCTAATATTTATTATGCTATGTGTGATTTTTAAAAACAATCTTCCAAGTATTTAGCCTATCTACAAATCATTAAAGAATATCAATAGCCTTTATAGCACTCTATTTTAAAAAAGGCAGTGCCCAAAGGCAAATTCTAAAGAAAGCAAATTCAGCACTTGGAATAGAACAGGCATATTGCATTCTATACCTACTTGAGAGGTATAAACTTAACTATTCACTATTATTAAAAGACCAGGTAGTTTTCTGTTCTTTTTAATGGAATGTCTCCCCCCCAAAAAATAATTCTAACTATTTTTTTTCCTACGCAATATTGGTGCCTCCCCTTGGCAATCAAATGACCTCTTTTAGCCCTTCATATTCATTGGTAAACCAACAGATTTGAGAAAAATCCATTCACCCTTTCATCCAACAAACACATAATGAATCTATGTGTCAGGTACTAGGTACAGTCGTAGGGATACAAGAAACAAAACAAACAAAATTTGTCCTCACAGAAAGAAGACATACAATAACAAACAAGTAAATACTTTATAGAAAAAAATTAAAACATAAAAAAGGAATAGGAAATTACCAATGCAAAGGAGGGAGAAGATTGCTTGATCAAATAGGGTGACCAGAAAAGGGCATACTGAGAAGGTGACATTTGAATTGGACATGGAGAAGGTGAAGGATGGAGCCATGAGGGGAAGAGCCTTCCAAGCAGAGGGAACAGCAAGTAGGAAAGTACTCAGGTGAGAGTGAGCTGATGTGTTAAGGAACGGCATAGAGGTCAGTGTACCATAACCAAGTGGAGAAGAAGCAAATAGGAGATGAAGTCTGAGAAGTAGTGAGGGGTCGCCACCTGTAGAACCCTGGAGAGCTCTGTGCAAACTAGCATTTTACTGTAAGTGGGACAAGGAACTCATTGTTGACAATTTTAAGTGGAGGGGTGACATAAACCTCTGTTTTAAGGATATTACTCCTGCTAAAGACAAACACAGAAAAACTAGCTGTCTAATTAAGAGATGATAGTAACTTTGTCTAGGATGATGGTAGTGGAGGTAGTGAGCTGAGATTGGATTCTGGATATATTTTGAAATTAGAACTGAGAAGATTAACTGAGAGACTAGATATGAGTAAGAAAAAAATCAACTATGACTCAAATGTTTTTGACCAGAACAACAAAAGGGATGGAGATGCCGATGACTAAAATAGCACGAGGAGCAGATCACAGGGAAAGATAAGGAGAACACACACAGAATTACAAATTCAATAAAACATGACCAAACAAACAGCAATAGATTTGTCATGGCTGGTACAAGTCATTGAATCCTACTGTACACTGGAGATATGATGGCTCAAGGCAAAACTTACCTGCTCTAATATAGATATTAGAGCAGATTGGAGAAGCCCAAAATATTATAGCAGCTGCCCAAGATTTAATTAAAACAGTAGTTCTGTGGTAGCATATTGTGGTAGGAAGGCTGTGGGAAAATGCTAGTAAGCATCTCAGAGAGCTAGCAAACAGGTGAAAACCAAAAATACTACACAGAGAAGTTAAAAACAAACATCAGAGCTTGGGAAAGGATGAATCTCATTAGAAGAAAAGTTAAGTAAATGATAATTAGGACCAAACTAAACATTATAAATAAATCAAAATGGCAGGAAATAATAAACATCTCTCTATAGTAACACTGAATGTAAATGATCTCAACTCTCCAATTAAAAGATATAGACTGAAGGATTGGATTAAAAAACAAGACCCAGCTCTTTGTTATCAGCAAGAGATACACCTCTTTGGCAAAGACAACAATGGGCTGAAAATGAAAAGATGGAAAATGAAATTTCATGCAAATGGAACCTGAAAGCAAGCAGGTATAGTTATGAACGTATCCAACACAGCAATGTTCAAGCCAAAATCAATCAGGAGACACAAGGAAGGTTACTTCCTACTAGTAAAGGTAACAATCCAACAAGAAGATATAATGATAGTTAATATTTATACCCTAAACATTGGTGTACCTGATTACATAAAACAAACACTGCTAGATGTAAACTCAGATAGATCCTAATACAAAAATACTGGGTGATTTCAACTATCTCTCTTACCAACAGATAGGTCATCCAGATATAAAATCAGTAAAGATACCTCAGACCTAAAAAAATACTATATATCAAATGTTTCTAACAGACATCTATAGACTATTTCATTTAACAACAGCTGAGTTCACTTTCTTCTCAACAGCTCATGGAACCGTCTCCAAAATAGACCATATTTTAGGTCAAGTCTTAGCAAATATAAAAAAAAGGATGGATATAATTCCATGCATCTTATCAGATCATAAGGGAATGAAATTAGAAATCAACAGCAAAAAAAACTACAGGAAGTATAAAAACACATGGAGATTAAACCGTACATTTTTGAATGATGAATGGGTCATAGAAGAAATCGGGAAAATTTTAAAAATTCTTAGAATCCAGTGAGAATAGAGATATAAGACACCAGAATCTCCAGGACATAGTGAAGGTTATTCTTAGAGGAAAGTTTATAGCTATGAATGCCTACATAATAATTTCAGAAGGATCCCACATACACTAATGATACAGCTCAATGTCCTAGAAAAACAAGAACAAAACAATTCCAAAACCAGGAGGAAGGAAATCAAGAACAGAGCTAAAATTAACAAAATAGAGAGTTAAAAAGCAATAGGAAGGATCAGTGTAACAAAATTTCTGCACAGCAAAGGAAACAAGAGCATGAAAAAGAGAGCCTGCAGAATGTGAGAAAATCTTTTCCAGCTACTCTTCTGACAGAGAATTACTATCAAGAATATACAAAGAACTCAAAAAACTTAACACCAAAGAACAAATAACCCAATCAATAAGTAGGCTGAAGAACTAAACAGACATTTCTCAAAAGAGAAAATCTAAGTGGCCAACAACATATGAAAAATGTTCAAAATCTTTAGCAATCAGGGAAATGCAAATCAAAACTACACTGAGATTTCTTCTCACTCTAGTTAGAATGGCAATCTTCAAGAATACAAGTAATAATAAATGCTGGAGAGGATGTGGAGGAGAAGAAACTCATACACAGTTGGTGGGATTGTAAATTAGTACCATCACTATGGGAATCAATATGAAGTTTCCTCAAAAGAATAGAAACAAAACCATCTTATGACCCAGCTATACCACTCCTAGGTGTTTATCCAAAAGAACTAAAATCATCATACTATAGTGACACATGCATACCCATGTTTATAACAGTGTAATTCACAATAGCCAAGTGATGGAACCAACCTCGGTATCCATCAACAAATGAATGGATAAAGAAAATGTGGTATATATACACAACAGAGTTTTATTCAGCCATAAAGAAGAATGAAATTATGTCATTTGCAGGAAAACAGATGGAGATAGAGAACATCATTTTAAATTACATAAGCCAGACTCAGAAAGTTAAGGGTCATGTGTTTTCTCTCATATGTGGAAACTAGAGAAGAAAAAAGCGATCTCATGAAAATAGAAGGAAGACCAGTAGAGTAGAAGATGGGGAAGTGGGATCTGGGGGGACTGAGAGGGGAAGGTAGAGAGGAGGTACTGGGTAGATAAATTGACCAAATTATGGACACAAATGATACCAATATTATGTATAATCATAATGTACCAATAAATATTTTGAAAGATGCAATAAAACTACCGATATATATCTATCATTATTTTATGATAATTTGTCACTAAAATGTTTTTAAATTGTTTTTAATACTTACTCTCCAGCTTTATTCAGGATAGGTGCAGGACAAAGCATAGAATTAAGCTGAACACTTACTGGTTTTACACCTAAAAAATGAATGTCATTGAATGAATAAGGAGTTTTGTCCATCTCACACAGTTTCATTAATAATATGAAGAAAATTCCATAATTAGAGATCAAGTGTAGATTATGAGCTATATATTAGTACAAACAAACTAATGAATGAAGGAAAAGGGAATAAGAAATGGAAAGAGATTTTATTTTTAACTTAAACTAAGTTCACATATGATTGCAAATACCATAAAAATATCTTTTTTTTTTTTTTTTACGGTACCGGGGATTGAACCCAGGGGCATTCTACCTCCGTGCTACGCCCCCGGCCCTATTTTTTATACTTTATTTTGAAACCGGGTCTCATGAAGTTGCGGAGGGCCTCACTAAGTAGAGAGAGAGAGAGAGAGAGCTGAGGCTGGCCGCGAACCCGGATCCTCCGGTCTCCGCCTCCCAAAGTACTGGGATTACAAGCGTGTACAACCACGCCCGGCTATATTTTTCTTGAATGCTTCATATATCTCAGATCTTTCAGGATAAATTATATAACTTTTAAAAGCAGAATTTAGAAAAGATGAAGAGAAAAATAATTGTCCAAAGGAAAATAAACTTATTTCACAAGTTTAACAAAATAGCTGAATTTATAATAAATAAAAATATATTTATTAAGCTTATATCATTCTTGCAATTTTAAAAATATATAAGAAAAATGATGTAGACTAGAAATATTCAGCAGAAGTTACATAATCAAATGGCTCTTCCTAGATTGTGAATCATGAAAATAAAGTTCCAGCTCCAGTCATCTGTTTGAAGACCTACTTTAATAAACTAAATCTTATGTAGCTAAGCATAAAATGTTTATATTATAATCAACTCAGTTATGAAATCAAAGGAGTTAGGTAACTCTACCACTTGTATACAAATGACTACTGAATAACAATAAAATTAGTTTGTTCTACTCAATTGTGAAATCTATTATGAAGAGTTTGTCACAAATATCTTTTTGTCTTACCAAAATTAATAGTAAAGAGATGTTGGTAGGAAAGACAGGAATTAATTATGACCATGCTGAGATCCTCACCACTTCAATTCAACAAACACATATTGAACAATTACTCTGTGTGTGGCCAAAGCTGTGCTTAGTAGACAGTTTAACGTCATCAGATAAACAGCACAATTGTGGCTGAATCTCTCAAAAAGCAACTCTATCAGAGTTCCCAGTTACAGAGTCTGCCTTGCAACATAAATTTTTGAAAGACAATATAATCATCAATGAGGAAAAATGTTTTACGAGAGGCCCAAAATGCTCAGAAAACTGAGATCCATTTATTGTGATAATTATCAACAAATACTATGCTGGTTGAGCATTGTATATACAAAAGATCTGAATGGCAAAAAATAAATAGTAAAAATCTATCTTCAAGGAACTGATAAATTTCTAGAAAATTAAGTAAAAAAAAAACAATTGACAAAAAATAAGGCAACAGGTAGGAGAGCAGTTCAAGATAATTGTATTTTAAGGCAAGAGTGGCACAAAATAAGTCTAGGAAAAGAGGCAATTCAACCAGAAGGTTGATGTGGTTAGTCCATATAGACCAGTGGTGAAAACTGGTTTCAGAATCATCCCTGCCCATTATGAGCTATGCTACCATGCATAAGTTATTTTATTCTTTCAGCCACAAACCATCATCTGAATAATGAGGCTACTTAGGACAGGGTCCAGCATTTATTAAGTTATGAACAAATGTTGCCCTTAATAAATAATTATTATTATTTGTATTATCATGGAGACTTCATTTCTTTCTTCTCTGATTGAAAACTGTAGCATAGCTGATTTTAGTTGGAGAAAAGAGGAAAACCAGATGTTCATGTGCTGTGCAGATGTTAAAGTGACAGGGAGATTACTGGGGACCTACTTTTCGTGTATGTTTCATTCACACTGTAAGTACAGAGGACACTGCCATTCCGACTGCCCAACATGAATCCTCTTCCGTTCAAAACAATCTGAAATTCCTCTACAAGTAAATGGGGAAAAAACATTTTCATTGCTGCTTTACCAAAAAGAATTGTTTTAAAGATTTTACTTGAAAGTATCAAGACACATAGAATGAATTTATTCATACTATTCAGTCAACTAACAACAATAAAGACATAACTTTGTTTTTCTAATCATGATAATTTTCTTGGCACTCTAGGTAAATGTAGTGAGGATACCACTCACTGCCACATAGGAATGCATTGTTTTATTTTCTAAACAAAGTATTTTCCAAGAGAGACCAAGGTATTAGAATTAAAGCATAGCATTGATTCCCAAACAGATACCATACAATATTTCCTGAATTCTATCCTCACAAAAATATCATCAAGAAGAAAGCCTCTCTTCTCCACTTACAGGTATTAGGGTTTGGAAATACAAAGAAAACTAATTATCATTATTATTATTGGTACTATGGATTCTGCCCTAGACCTTAGCCCTATTTTATTTTTTTTAATTTTGAAACAGGATATCATTAAATTGCTAAGGGTCTTGCTTAGTTGATGCGGCTGGTCTCGAACCCACAATCCTCCTGTCTCAGCCTCCCAAGTACTAGGATTACAGGCATGTACCACCATGCCTGACTAAAAAATGAATTAATTGTTCATGTTCTATAGTTCTTAGAAAAGTCACATGTATTATTTTCTTAAATCTATGTCTCTCATACAGAGTTCCTCTTTAACAGCTTTTTCACCTCATTAATCCTGATTTTATTTTCTATTGCTTACAATATTGCTTATAATTCATTAGAGGTCATGTATTTTGGATCAATAATAATCCACAGCCAGTGACTAGAAGTTAACTTCTTGGGCCCTATCTATATAGTAGGGACAAGGAGAAATAAAGAATTTACTGGGAGAACAATGAACAGACCAATGTCTTGATAGACATGAAATGTATATTAACTATTTTAACAAAGATTAACTCTTGTTAAAAAAAAAAGGCAAACCAAAGCACAACACAATGTTGATGAGATTATCTGAGAAAAGTACAATTCATGAATTTGGAAGTTCCACATCAAATGTGGTTTGGGAGCTTCATGGAAGGAACACAAAGGGGAGGTTTTTATAAGACAGTAAAACAAGGAAACTGATTGTTTACAGTTATAAGGTGCTTTATTTGGTCTATCCATTGGAAAAGTCCTCACTTACATAATTATAAATTTGTTGGCTGCTTTTGATTGGTTAAGCTTAGGTTCTATTTTTTCATTAATACATGCATTTATAAGAAATAGTTCATTAAGTTTCACTTATGTTTGCAAATGAAGCAAATGTCACTTATATGAGGCCTAAATGGTTTTACCTGCCTCAGGGATTCTTCAGGCCTCATCTCCATTTTTATTGTATCTTTTTAAAAAATATACTTTTATTGATGCATTATAGGGTCACATCATAATGTAGTTCATAGTGATAGGGACATACATGCACATAGTACTTGGTGAGCTTCCTCCCAGCTCCCTACCCAATCCTTCCCCGTCCCCATACAGGATGAGATTGGCATTGACAATTTTACATATGTACATAATATCAATGGAAGTGTTTTCTTTATTAATTCACCTTTCCCTAGACCCCCTCCATCACTCCACTGTTGTTTCTCCTCCATTATCTAATTTTAATTCACATTGATACCCTCAATCTTTTCAAATTTTTCCTGTTGAATATAAAGCAACACACATGTAGTTATTAACTATGGAAGCAAAACCTGCCAGACCATTCACCACTCAGTGTATTATGAAAGGAAGCTTACTTGTAAGTTAAGATACAGGTAGCCAGGTGGGGTGGTGCACCCTTATAATCCTAACTATGTACGAGTCTGAGTCAGGAGGACCTTGAGTTCAAGACCAGCCTGGGAAATTTATCAAGACCCTGTTTCAATAAATAAATGAAGTGCAGGTAAAACTTGAAATGAGATTGAGTAAGAGCATGGGCATTGGTGTCAGATAAGGATCTAAGAGGATGGTTACTAAGCAAGTACTGAGCTGAAATGGCCTCAGTCTCCTCATCTGCAAGCCAGGGATTATAAAACTGTCAAGTTGTGTGGTTGTGAGGACAAGGTAAAATTACACATGCAATAGACACTGTATGTGCCCAGGAAAATTCAGGAATTTAATAAAAAACAGCTATCGTCTTAGTATTTTTTCCATTTATTTTTCAATGTTATCTCCAGGAAACTATTAATCTATATCTTTAGAAATGATAACCCTGTTTTGGGATGTTCAGATGCATTATTTCTCTTCAGCATTTCAATGATCATTTATTAGGGAGACTGAAGATGCAGAGCTTAACGAGGACCAAGTCCAGTGGTGGACGGGGAGGCTCTGTGCTAAATTGCACAATGTCTTCCTCCACTCTACCAGCAGACTCAATATTTTTCCTTGTCTAAGTAAAGTCAGGTTAAAATGAACTCTAGGTTAGACTTGAAGAAGAAAGAAAATAGGGCAGAGAGAATCGGACTGCCTGGGCAAGGATGGCAGGGAGGTGCAAAACCTGAGTCTGTTCTGAGCACCAGCTGATGGAGCCAACTGCTTCCTTCCTGCCATCCGCCCACAAGTCACTTCCTTATGTGCCCTGAGCTGGCAGACACTGTACTTTGGCCAGGTCATCAAAGCAGGGAGCTTGAAGTCTACAGAGACTGCATGTATAATCAGATAAAAGAAAAGATTTCATATTTTATTTTATTTGCCATAGGAAAGGTCTCAAACGTGAACTAAATATACAGAAGATTCTAAAAGCCTGTCACACAATATGCTCATTATTTAAAATAACACTCCAATCTTAAAAATTTGAATTTAAAATAGAAATATTTCAAGGAATTATTTAAAAATTCTTACACAAAAAAACATGCCAAAAAAGTTAATTTTGCCATTCTCTTTCCAACATGAGTTTCGAATCATATATTTTAGCTAGGAAAAAATACAATTTCTTACATGGTATTTTTAAATTCTAAACACTTACCCCCCACACAGACACTTGAGGGCCTCAATTCCAGGATTTCAGTACATGACTGAGCTAGTATCTAAAATGGAAAAAAAAAAAAGATCAAGTTATAGAAGTAAATTATAACATGTGAAGTGAATTATACTATTAGTAATAACCTTGAAGTCCTCTCCTTACTTCAATAGATGGCAGAGAAAATCTATTAACTATTACAAAGACAGCTACCAAGCTCTTAGGAAACTTCTACATCATTTTTTAGGGTGTATCCTAAGATTGTAAATGGTAGGATCCTTATTTGATTAGAGTAAGTCTCGATAAGCACAAGTAAAGTGGGTACTACCTTAAAATCTGGTAGCCTTGGGTATGTATAGATAACTAAAATTTCCTAATATCATGAAAGCAATGCTGGCCCTCCCCATCAGGCAAAAGAATGATGATTATTATTATATTATTATAATAATGCTAAGTTATATTTTCTTTGAGAAATTCAATGCAATATCACTAAATAAGCACTTCTTTATTTGACAGTGGCATTTCTAGTCCATTCTCAGACTCCACTCCCATGGGTGCTAATCCTGTTTATATGCATCAAACATCACACTTGCATAACACAGGCTCCTTGTATGAGCCAAATAATACTCTCAAAAACACAGACTCTGCATTCAAGCACTCCCAACGCACCGGAACAGAATGGCTCTACTTGGCTTGCTCTTGAGAAATAGAAACTACCATAAAAGGCACAAGGCTACAACTGAGAAACAATGATGAAATAAGCTGCTCCTAATGGCCACAACAATCCTGTCTTTATTTTTAGAACCACTCTACACATTCGTCTGACATTATCAAAGTCAGATGAATTCCAGATGATCTGTGAGCGGCATTCCTTTCTTGATGGAAGTTCAAGACAGATGATTTGCACTGGTTTCTAACACCTCCTGCTCATAACTAGAACTAAAAGGAAGGACCGCAGCAGGAAATGGAAATGCTTTCTGCACTTTGTGTGTGTGTGTGCGGGGGGAGGGGGAGGTTACTGGTGATTGAAGCCAGGGGCATTCTACCTCCAAGCAACACTCCCAGCCATTTTTATTAATTTTTGTTTTGAAATGGGGGTCTCACTAGGTTGCTGAGACTCTTGCAGAGGCTGTCTTCAAACTTGTGATCCTCCTGTCTCAGCCTTCCAAGTACTGGGATTACAGACATGTGCCACCACGCCCAGCTCTGTGCTTTCTTTAATAGCAGTGGAAATATAAATTCTCAATACCTGAAATCAATTCTCGAAGCATGGAACTTTCATTACTGATGATGCATCTTTGAAACGGGGCCAACATTTCCCAATGAATACAACTTTTACATTGTGATTAAGGCTCTAGTGATTGGGAGAGAGATATTTAGTATGATTTTATATTTGAGAAATACAACCAATACTCCTATGGATTCAAGAATTGAGGATCATTGTTAAAGGTTAATATGTACTGGGGGAGGTAGTATTTTAAATCACTAACATCTTTAAATATTTTGACATAATTTAGATAACAAGACTCTGAAGGAAACAGGATAGAAAAGTTTCACAAGGGAATATAGAGCTAAAAAGTTTGCAGTTGACAAAAACAGGTATTATAGCTGTAGCTTTGGTCAATCTGAGATAAAAATGATAAAAAAAAAAAAAAAACAGGGCACAGGGCTGCATGCCTGGGATCCCAGAACGTGGAAGGTTGAGACAGGAAGACCACAGGTTTGAGATCAGCCTCAGCAATTTAGCGAGATCCTCAATAGCTTAGTAAGACCCTGTTTCAAAATAAAAAGGGCGGGGGATGTAGCTCAGAGGTACAATGCCTCTGGGTTTAATCCCCAGTACCAACACAAAAAAAAAAGAAAAATAAGTGATAGTAATGAGCCATGAAAGTGAAAGATCAAAGGAAAATACAAAATCCACAAATATATAGTGTCTATTAGCAAGTTTGAAGGAATTTACTTTAATATAGATCCTATTAAAAGGACTAGATGGATCATTCATTTTACAATCTCTCTTCTATCAACATTGCTGGAAAATACTTTATGTACCAAAGAAAATTATAAGAGAAGTTTAAAGATCACAACTATTGGAAATAGAAATCATTTTTAAATCCCTCAGAATAAAGTAAATTTAAGAAATCACAAAGGCACTAAGGACCATGACAGTGAATACACAGCCTAGCAGGGACTCTGTGAATTTGTTAAATAATGTTTGTTTTTCTCTCCTGACAATATTGACCATAACTTAAGATCTCATAATACTTAAGACAATGTGCTTAAGTCCCTCCTTTAATATGATCTAATCCATCGAAACATTTCTAAATGACCAGAGTCTCAACAGCAGGATCAAACAAGCCATTCTCCTATGTAGACCTCCTTATGGCTAGACAGCAAACACATTCAAGGATCGCTGATGGTTCATATGGCTGAAGCCAGACCCTACTTATCCCCTGTAAGGCATTTCATTTTAAACAAAAGGTTCAGGGTGATTTATCAATTTATGTTCTATTAGAGTCACAGATTAAAGAAATCAAGCAAAGATTAAAAATAGTTAACATTGGTTATATCCTACAGCAAACTGTATAATATACATTTATACATAGGAATACGCTTACTTTAGTTAAATATTTGTACTCATTTAATAACAAAAGTTTTTTTAATGATATAATTGAGTGGAAAATGTCTCAAGTAACACATCCATTGAAAGGCAAGCAGTTCAGACACTGAGTCATAAAATTGGCATTACTATTTGATGCAATCAAATTGAATTTCTTCAACATCATTTGTTCTCTAAGTTTATTTTATTCCTTTAAATCTTTTTTGACCTGATATTTGAGTGTAAAATTTACCTCATCTATTAAAAAACAAGCTCTTTGAGGACAGAAATAAGATTATATTATACTGGACACATTATTTTGTATATGCAGTACAACCAATAAATATTTAGAGACTAAAAACTGAATTCATAAATTAATGAAATTGATTAGAAAAAATGATTATCTAATTAGCAACCAACAGTTATATTAGGATTCAGATCTAAGTCAAGATAAAGCTAATTTTTGTTAAAGAACATTTAGTCCTTCAATAAATTATGAATGTTGGAAATACAGAATCCCATAATTTGAACATATTCACACTTATATAAAAACAAAATAGTTCATAATGCATTCTCAGGAGGTAATTGTACAAGCTGAAATGTTGTAGATATCAGGATGTGCCTATTATATTTAAATTGTCATCATTACACAACAACTGGTAAAGAGGACCACCATTCTACACACTCAAGTCAACTTTTACCGAATTAAGTTCTGTTACTGATTGATTGAAACTTGGATCAAGTGTCTCGACTATGATAATATCTTTCCTACTCTGCATTTCCATCATTTGTACAGCAGAAGAACTTGCAAGAATATTTCCTCAAATATGTGTTGTATCTTTCTTTGTTATATTTCAATAGAAACAAAAAACAGTTTCTACTAAAGATTGGCCTCAGCTGAAATCAGAGTACTATAACATATATGTATATATAATTATTGATATGATTTTTGCATAAATATGCAAATAAGTTCATTTTCACCATGAAAAAGTATACTACCCAAGCATCTGTTCAACTCAAAAAATTATATTAGTGTTAAAGTATATTTAAAAATGAAAATAATATGTACAATATTACTTAATTCCTTTTATATCCTCAAACATTAATATGGATGACAAAGAGTCAAACTTTCTAAATTAAGTACAAGTATCAGCAGCCAAAAGTTCAAAAACTATTTCTAACATAACAATTGCTATTTATTGGACACTTATGTTCCATGAATTGTTCTGAACATTTTATCTGAATTTCTTCAGTTAATTCTCATACGCCTTAGGAACACAAACTATTATTATTATTATTTCTATTTTATACATGAGGAAACTGGAGCTTAGGTTTTTTTTTTAAATTGCTGTAGAACTATTTGCTCTTAAGTAGTAAGCCAGATTTCCCCAGCTTTGACTGAGTCCAAAGCCTGTTCTTCTAACCAGTATGTTCTACAACCTTCAGGTTGGTGATAGATGGTTTAACCACCACAAAGCTAACACTTAACAAGTTAGTCAATCTATTTGATTGTTTTGCATGTACTTTTTATTCTACCAAAAACAATCTGAAATCTGGCTTATTGTATCTTCAAACGTATGTCACAACTGCTGGGTTTGGTGGCACACGCTTGTAATCCCAGTACTAGGTAGACTGAGACAGAAGGATTGCAGGTTCGTGGCCAGCCTCAGCTACTTAGTGAGGCCTTCTGCAACTTAGTGAAACCCTGTTTCAAAATAAAGAATAAAAAATAGGGTTAGGGGTGTAGCTCAGAGGTAGAATGCCCCTGGGTTCAATACCTAGTTCCACAAAAAAAAAAAAGTATGCCACTAAGCTTTCACTTTTATTTTTTCAAGTTTTTATATGTTTGTTCTAAAATTCCCAATACCACTGACTTTGAATAAATTAAAATTTAAGATCATCCTATGAATTAGTATTTATTTTTAGAATATCCAAGTGCTTAAGGTCCTCCATTGATTATTTTCTTTATTTCTTACTTTATTACTTCTATTGACATCATGTTCAGTTTCTACAGATAAAACAGTTGTACATTTTACTTCTCAACATCATTTAGAACCTAAAAGAATTTAGGTTGTCTGAAGGGTCACATATTTACAACAGTGAGCTACCAAAGGCCTTAACTAAGGTTTGAAAACATACCATACCCTTGGGAAATTAAAAAGAAACTTGTGTTTGCAAAAATTAAAATTGTTATTTGATCTAGAACACATAATTTTGGAGGTGTGACACTGAGTGGACATTGGGATCCCAGCCCCTTCTTCCTCCTCTCTCTCTTTTGCACCCAACCATGAGGTGAACAGTCCTCCTCCACCGCGCACTCCAACCATGATGAACTGTGCCACCACAGGCCAAGGCAATGGGGCCAATCAGTCATGGGCTGAGACCTCAAAAATGAGTCAAAATAAACCTTTCCTCTTTTTAAGTTGATTCTCAGGTATTTGTTACAGCAACAGAAAGCTGACTAACACAGTATAGATTTTTTCCTCCCATTCTCCTAGATGTAGAGCTGACTTTGGACAAATTTTTGATATAGAATAAATTAGACTTTGATCCTTCCCCCCACTATCTTACCTACATTACTAGACACACATCGTCACTTCTTTTCTAAATAGAATCACTATCCAGGTTTGCCCTACTCCGCCAAATAGTCCATTTCAATGTACCTCTTCTCATTTCATGAACTCATTTGTAGTAATAGGTGAATGTAAATATGTGACCCTTCAGACAGCCTAGATAATGTTATAACCCCAAGATGACATTTGTTAAGCCATAAACATTCCTATACATGGAAATCTGGGCAATATAACAATTATTAAGCAAGAAATGCCAGCAGCATCAGGGAAAATGTTTTCTAAAATGGGATTCCAACATTGTGTCTTCCTGTCAATAGTTGGGTGAGCACTGCAAACACTGACTTCATGGAATTTCTCTATTTGGCAAGGAGAAGGAGAGAATAAGATGGGGCTGTGTGTGTCTCTTCTCTGGGTGCGCTTCTGGTTAGCAGCAAGGCCGGATGCAGTGTTCGGGCCAGCTGTGACAGTGCTGCCTGCTGGCCTCTGAGATTACAGATGTTTGGCAGGAGATGAAAGTAGATTCCACTGCTGTCCCTTCTCTGTGGTCTGACTTGATTAAAGGTGTTTTACCCTGGGTAATCTAGGCATGCTCCACATTTGGGTTGAGTGTACATCTAGTGTAATGTGATCAGGTTACGAGATTTCACCGTAGGCCATATTCTATATTAGATCAAAAGTGGCAGACATGCACTGTGGAACAAGAATTGGCAAGGTTTGTGGGGGATGGAGGACCATGTCTAAGTCAGAGGCCCAGATGTCCCCAAAATTCCATTAGTTACAAAGAGTTTTTCTTATCTTGCTTGTCTACTGGGTCACAAGCATGTCTCAATAATTACTGATCAATAACCATAAAAAGTAATGGGACTGTCAAGGAACCATCCATAGCAGAAATGCCCAGACAGCACAAGGCCTGAGTTTTGTGAAAACCTTGACTTGATTGCTTCTTTCTTAGAGTTTTTAAGATACAGGTAGCCACAGTTTGATTGATATCTTCTAAGTCCCTGAACATGTTTGCATAGTAGACACATGTTATAATAACAAATACAGGACATGCAAGAAGTAAAAGCCATAATATTACAGACTGAAAAATGTACACAATGGATATAGCTAAGGCTTTTTTCTTCTAGTGTTTAGGATAACATGGGATTACTTAGTGAACAGTAGTTGGGATATATCCAAGATAAAAATTTGACATGGAATAAATTAAGGTAGGGCAGTGGAGTCAAAATATTATTTAGGATCTATGTTGTCTCTGATGTTTTTCTTCAATTTGGGAGAAATATCTAAGAGCCAGGCCTTTTGATTTGGAGATCAAGTGAAAAAAAAAAAGAAAAAGAAAATTCCCTACAACTAATATAAGCTAAGACAAATTTAAAACTTCTTATTTTTTTCCAGTTTCCAAATGGCAAGGGAAAGATACTATATTACAGCCTATTCCTGAAAAACTAAGTAAATACTATTTAATGAATAGTATTCCCACATATTCAAAATTCAGTCGAATATATGAAACTATATGAAACAATATGTTATAAATACCAACTGCTCAGTTAATATTTACTGAATTTAATTGAAAAGTAAATGTAGGATTGTTAATGTAGTTCAGTTAGCGCACTTGCCTAGCATGCTCAAGGCTGCGGGTGTAATCCAGCACCACAAAAAAAGAGAAAAGGAGGAAAAGTAAATATGAAGCTTTTTCAATATAAAGCATGAGCATTTTAACTATAAGACAAATAAATGGGGTGTCTATCACTGAACAGTTAAGCATGTAAAAAATAAAAAAACAGAGCTTGATGAGGGGCTACTTGAATCAATTAACTTTTTTCTGTTATACATAATGAAGGGAAAATTCATTTGAATGACTTCAAATTTTGTCAATAACACTGATAGACCATTGAACCAGATGCAAAAACAGTAAAGCAAAAGCAAGCAAAAAAAGAAATAATATAAACAGCATGAAGAAAAACATAAATTTAAGTTATATATTTTCTAAAAGAGGATTTATTTTAGATGCCTCAGAAACTTAGCAAAGCTCTCAGCAACTTTGTGAGACTCTATTTCCAAATAAAAAATAAAATAGGGCTGGGGCTGTAGCTCGAAGGTAGAATGCCCCTGGGTTCCATCCCCAGCACCATAATAAATAAATGAATAAATAAATAAATAAATAAATAGTCCCATTGAATGATTTCTCTTGTGTTATTCTTTAAAGATTAATTCTAAATAATAAGGATTTCCCCCCAAATAGATTATTTCCCTATCTATAAGTTCACATATGCTACCCAAGCTTCTCCAACATTTTTACAACTTCATTAAAAATTCTAAATCGTCACCTAACACTGACACTGCTAAAAAGGATCATTATAGATAATTTGCCATCATCCTAGGGATGTTGTCAGAAAACATCAGCAAGGATAATAATAAAGACTTTTAAAAAAGCATTTATTTTTTTGACTAACTGAGCAGTTTTAAGCACAACAAGAGTGCATCCCAAATACAAAGGACTCCAACTTTATTTTTTTTTATTTTATTTATTTATTTATTTATTTTGTGGTACCAGCGATTGAACGCAGGGGTGTTCTACCTCTGCGCTACGCCCCCGGCCCTATTTTTTATACTTTATTTTGAAACCGGGTCTCACAAAGTTGCGGAGGGCCTCACTAAGGAGACAGAGAGAGAAAGAGCTGAGGCTGGCCGCGAACCCGGATCCTCCGGTCTCTGCCTTCCAAAGTACTGGGATTACAAGCGTGCGCCACCACGCCCGGCCAGGACTCCAACTTTAAATCTCATAAGGAAAAATTACTGAGCAGCATTGGTCTTAAAGTCCCAATAAAATGAAACTTTAATAATGAGCCTTCCATGTGCATAACATAAGCAGCTACAACAACTGGGAAGGTGTGTCTCATATTCTTTTCTTACTTTCCTTTTACCTTTCAATATTCAGATAAGTGATTTATACAGCTGCCAAAACATCCCAACCAAATATATTTTCCGCTAAGAAGTAATACTTCATTAAAAACAATTGTTAGCTATTATCACATGTTTTGGTTGAGTTCATCCTTTAAAAATGCTTGAAGCTTCAAAGTTGCTCAATACATCAGGCAAGACTCTGACCCATTTCTAAATATGGACGCTCTCTTTCTTTGCAAATAAGCAAGCAATAAAAGCACCAGTGACAAATTGCTAAACAAACTTTTACCCGAACAAATCTAGGGAAGGATGATAAGTTATAATCATTGTCTCAAGTTTCTCAACTCAAACAAAACACATGCACAGTTCTGATTCTACTGCTGGTGAAAATATGCCCATATTATACCAAAAAAAGGCCAATAACATTTAAGTTCCTCTGTACCTCACAATTGTAATTTTTATAACAAATCATATTAGCAGGTCTTCCTTTTTCACTATAACACAAAAAATGCCAAAAATGGATTGTGATTTGAAACAAAAAATGTATCTGCCTCTACTTTTTTTTCCTTTTGATTAGCCCAAACTTAGAATAATCATTTAATGCCTTAATGAATCAATAGGCTCTCTATTTAAAAAATGCTTTGAAATTATGTGATAAAATAATAGTAAATGTAATATTTGTTTTGGACCTTACAGAAATTGAGTACCAGCATATTTTACTACAATGCATACATTATTTCATATTATCCATTATTGGCCATTCTCTTGTTTTATTAATTAAAACATAAAATAGTTATGCCAAGCATTTTGTCTATATTTTTTCCATTTGATATTTCACAAATCCAGAGTAGCAAATAAAATGTTTCCCTACACAAGAATAGAAAAAAGTTTTATCAGTTCTTTTATCAATTTTATAAGCATATTTTCCTAAAAATCTAAGGTCAGAAAAGTCTGGGAACCATATCCATCTTTGCAACCCAACATAGATAAAAGTGTCTTGAACCTAGTCAGTACTCAATCTAATTTAGAGCAATCTTCACGTTATAGTCAGTCTTTATTTAAACAGGAGGAGTCCTGGAAACTGATTTCCAATTTTGAATGTCTTATCAGTTTTGGTTTCTTTTCTCCCTATGAATGTTTTTGTTTTGCTTTGTTTTGTTTCTGGAAAAAAAAAGCATCATTTTTATTTGGTCCAAGGCTTGGGAGGGGCTCCAGCGTGGTTCAAAGCTGCCTTGGTGCAAAAGTGAGAGGCTCAGGCCAGAGCCCTGGGCTGGGAGTTGCAGAGAGGAGCCCCTGGAAGGCCACAGAGCTCTAGGGCCTCCCCATCGTGCTGCAGTATGAGGCTTTTCAAGACATACTTGCCCAGGGCTGCCAGGGTCCACCAGAGGGCAGAGATTGTCAGGAATCTCTTGAAGGGCTTCATCTTCTTGAAGGGCTTCTCCTCCTCATCTAGGACGTTGTTCTCCAGGAAGCCACAGAGATGGAGGTCTGTGCAGGCAGAACCCAAGGCTTGACGATACAGAAAGGACTGCTTCAGGTTCTTCTCCAGGGCCACAGCAGCTTGCATGGCAGCCTGGGTTTCACCCCACTCATCTTGAGAAGGTTTCTGTGCCCCCAGCACTGTTTTTGCATTTTCAGAAGATGTGCGGTGCCCTTGTGCTTCTCCTCTGCAATCTCGAGTAAGAAACAGCCCACACCCTCCAGAGTCACAAGCTCAAGGTGGAAATGATAGCCCCGAGAGAGGCAGGTGTGGGATGCCCACAGGTGCAATCTGACCAGGCGGTTGTCGGCAGCCTCTGACAAATCTGACCGATGTGTGCATGTATACTTCTACCACCCTGAAGCTCATCAAGATGTATGATTACAATGCAACAATAAATAAATTTTTTAAAAATCTGGGAGATCATGGTTGGTCTGCAATAAGGAGCTAATCACAAAAAAAATAGAATTGGGTGGTCTTGGAAGCAGGAGATGCAAAAAGATGGTCCCAGAGGTTGTGAATGGAGAGGTAACTGGAAGGTGATTGGAAGCTGGAAGAGAGGGAATCCCAGGTCTATTCCTCCAAACACTGTGGAATCAAGAGACAGATCCTTCGGCTCTCAGGGAGTACTGCTAGGACTATGTCTTCACTGTTGCTCAGGCCTTGGGTTCTTCATGAAACTGAGATTGTACAAATAGAGGTCTCCACGACTAAGTAGCCAACATTCACAGCAGAGATGCTAAAGTCACTGAAGCTAAGGTCTTAGAATATTTATTAGGTACCCTCTTCTTCTAAGAAAATGATTTGATGTAGAGAAAATGAGTTTTCAATGAATTTCCTGTTAATTAGGACTGACTATAATGTGAAGATTGCTCTAAATTAGATTATTTTCACTCCATTATAGAGTAGTTTTAGACACTTTTCTTAGATGCTTTTCAAACAAAACAACAATAGCAATAAGCATCACTGAGAAAAACAATTTAGCTCCAAATATCAAATGAGGCTCATATTTCTAACACTACGAAGTCACTTTTTGAAATGTATATTGCACGTTTTCTCTTTAGCAAACACCTAGTACAGTCATGAATGTCCTGCATGAGATCATTCTCTTCCTTTCTGCTCCTGTACTTTCCCATTATGAATGTAGACACTCTGGCATGAACTGCCTCTACCTAGCATGTCATGTTCTTAATTCCCTTGAGCCGGGGTTATTTATAAAGCCAGCTTCACAACTGATTCATCTCCTTCTGCTTAATATTTTCTGAGGTACTCTTATTAGAAACAAAATTGTGGAAATAATTCGAAATAGTAAAATATCCCATGGTCCTACTTTTAGAAAAACAAGAGAGGAAACTTCCACAGAATTTTCTGACTTTTACTCTTTTTATATTATTCACCTATCTGCAGCTTTGTTTTATTTCTAATGTTTCCTTCCATAGTACTGCAGTATGAAATATTGAACTAGAAACCATGGGGTACACACATGTCAGTCTGACCTTTACTAGTTCAAATAAAATTTCACTCTTTATTTATGGTCTTGGGCATTGAACCCAGGGGCATTCTACCTCTAAGCCATACCCACAGCCCTTTTTATTTTGAAACAGAGCCTTGCTAAGTTACTACACATTGGCCTTGAACTTATGATCCTCCTGCCTCAGCCTCCCAAGTACTAGGATTACAGGCATGCTTATATTTATGTTTTAGATATTTCAAATATAAGTCCTGCAATCACCTTCCCAAGAAACCAAAATGACTTTTTTTTAACAGTCATTTTAAAAATAATCAGAAGTGAAAGATTTTAAAAATAATCAGAAGTGAAAAATAGAAGAATTATGTGTTCGTGGACAATGGGCGGGAAGAAAGAACAAAAGGACACACAATGAGTTGAAGTTTTCTAATCTCCAATTCCCTGTGGGACACCCCCCACTGGGCTTTCATCTCAAGCTCAATTTGACTTCTCTCTTTGCCATCTGACCTCTTCTATTTTGTCCAGTGTCACTCCAGCCCCCTCTGGAAAAGCTTTTGCTCTATTGCGTGTTATTGGCATAAGTTAGGAACAGAATGCCAAAGTTACATTTGACTCCCCTCTTTGTCCTTTAATTCTGTAGTCCAGTAATCTCTCAGGTTCTACTAATTTTTAATGCCTCCCAAATTTACCTTTTTATTTCCAGTTTCACTGTCATCACAGTAATCATAACAGAAACCAATATGTGTCAGTGAATATTTGCCATAGCTCTTGGAGCTTCGTTCAGCAAGAGACAAAGATTGTATCCCTCAAGGTTCAGCCCCACCCTGTTCCTCACATAATTCTCATCAGGGCAGGCAGTTTATCAGATGCTTCCCTAATTAGGTTCTTGACCTAGTTTTATTTTGAAAGACCTGGAGTTCTAGTGTCTGGAATAAGCCGTAAGGAACTGTAATTCACTGGGAATAATATTTCCCCTTAAACAACTGTGTTTCTACACTGAATTTCTAGGTAGCACTACAAGTGCCCCTAAAGGAACTCTGGCTTTTTTCTGAATGTGGGGTCTAAAGTTTTACATAGCTTTTTCATAAGAATACTGAATCCTGTTCCCCAGCTGTTGGCTAAGTCCTGATTCCATGGCCTGAGGATTTGGAACTAGTGCCTAGCCAATTATTTGACATTGGGTAGTTATACCATCTAGAAATCCTTGTTATGACTCACCTGCTGAAATCATAGCAGTGTCGTACCCTTTGTACCCAAGACTTTGATTGCTGGTCATCTCTCTCAGGGGACTGCCCTACAGAAGGATCAGTAGCCCCCCCCCCATCTTACGTGGTCCTAGCTTCCTGTTCTTCTTAGCTTGGTTCTTCTTCATTTGGTTTCTTTAAAACCAAATGTTTTAAAGTCCAGCCCTTCTGGCATAGATCATCCTTAATCATTATTTAACTTAATTCAAATAACCCAATAAAATAGAACTCATCATTCCCATTCGACTGGGGAAAATTTAAAACTCAGAAATATTACATTATAGGACATATTGTATGCCACATGGCTATGCAGTGGCAGAGTCAGAAGTCATTCCCAGTTCTACCTAGCCCCAACCTTATATTGTCTCTATGACATTAGGTTTCTTTTTACCCTGTTTCACAAGGACAACTGCAAGAGACTTATAACAAATCTTTGCATCTTGCAAATCATCATATATATTATTGTAAAAGTTCTCTTCCTAAACCTTCACAGCCATCATATAAATCCTAGGCTTTTCTTCCATGACTCCCTGATTATTTATGAAATGAGTACAAATTCCCCCATCCAACTATGTGAGGGTCTCCACAACCTAAATTCAGACTCCCTGCCAACATTTATCCCTCAAAGCATTTGGCCCAGGCTAATCTTGCAGTTCTATGCTCCTTGATTCTTCTTTTTTTTTTTTTTTTTTTTTTTTTTTTTTTTTTTTTTTTTTTTTTTGCAGTACTGGGGATTGAACCCAGGGGAATTCTACCTCTGAGCTACACCCCCAGCCCTATTTTTTATTATTTATTTGGAAACAGGGTCTCACTAAGTTGCGGAGGGCCTCACTAAGTAGCTGAGGCTGGCCGTGAACCCGGATCCTCCAGTCTCCGCCTCCCAAGTACTGAGATTACAAGCGTGCGCCACCACGCCCGGCTCTCCTTGATTCTTCTATCTCCTCCAATTGTCAGAGCCCTGTTCAAAACCCACCATGAAAAAGCCTCCCATAACTTCACACAGTCAAACCTATCCTGTTTTTATGGCAATTTACATTTTGGAAACATGGATATTTAATACCAATTGCATAATATGATTTTTTTTTTATCCAATGGGGTGACTTACTAAAATTTCTCTCCTCCAAATTTCCACAATGTGTAGCAAATTTTGCAAAGGAACACCATATTCTAAACCTCTAATCATCATTATTTTAAACCCTGTTAGAAAAAAGAATTTGACTTAATTAAGTTTGTGTTCCTTCTTCCAAGCCTAACACAATGCCTCAGGATAGTGAGGACTCAGTAAATGAGTGAATGAAAAATCAAGTTAATTGAGGTAAGAAGGGAGAAATAAGGGAAATGTTTTTACCAGTATCTACTTGAGATAATAATGAATCGTAAACCTTTGCATGTGCTCGTTAAGACTGGAAATTCACCAATATTCAAAAAAAATTTACATAGCATGTTTGCCTGGACAGAAATCTAAAAATGTTGAAACAATACATTTTCTAAAAAATTAAAATAAAATGCTTAAATGATTTTCTGAGTCATATAAATTTTAGAAAAGGTATAAAATTGTTAACATTCAGCATATTTATAACAAAGATCTTTTTTAATCCCTCGAATTTTAAGTTAAAAAGACAGAACTACTAGAACTATGAGTATTTTTTTAACCACAATAAAGTCTTCAAAATGAAACTCCTATCTTTGTGGATTAAGAAATTTATTCTTAGCTGGGCGTGATGGTGCACACCTGTAATCTTGGGAGGCTGAGACAGGAGGATCGCAGGCTTGAAGACAGCCTTAGCAACATAGAAAGACCCTCAGCAACCTAGCAAGAGCCTCTTTCAAAAAATAAAAATAGGGCTGGGGGTGTAATGTGGAGGTAGAATGCCCCTGGGTTCAATACCCAGTACCCCCCCCACACACACACACAAATTGATTCATGACTTCTTATCAGCATCTTAATATATGATATCTTAGACTTTAAGGAGATAAGACATCTCAGTCACTGGATTTTTGGAAGCCAAGAGAAAAACAGAGAAAAGTATTTTATAGATTTTCTCAAAGATTAACTTTGAGAAGCAGGTTAATGTACTAACAATTAGGAGGCCAAATATATTTAAATAACTATCAGGAAAAAGAAAATATCCATGAATTTAGCAAATATTTTGCCTTCATAGTACCAAGTATCTAAAAAATCTTAAGTTTTCTGATTCTTCCATTTGCTTAGCTTTATGTGAGTACATTCCACAGTATGATTTCATCCATTATTTTGATAAATCATAAAGAATAAAGGGGACAAAAAAGAATAAAGGGACATATTTTTCTATTTGCCCTGAACCTGTTATATACTACATTGGTTTTAAAGATCCAATAAGTGTTTTTAAATAAGATGGTACTAGGTAACCATAAAATACCATTCAAATTTGAGGCAGAATTATAGTTTTATATATTACTAGGGGTAAAGCAACCTCTGTCCTTGTAGAGAGATGAAGTATTTTAATTGCTTCAAATTTCTATAAAGTGGGCAAAACTCGCAAGCTATCATCACACTGATAAAAATCTCAAGCATTAAGGAGATCCAGGTTGGTTTAATGACTCCTTTTTCTGTCTACACGTCTGCCAGATACTGTCAGGGTTTCCCCAGAGGCCAGCTTCCCTGAGGGTAATTTACTCCTCCTCTAGTGACTATGGTAACCTTGGAAGCTATACCCCTAATTCCCCTGCAAATGACACTCAAGGAATTTTGTTGGCAATCTGTGGATAAAATAACGCAAATCTTTCTAACTTCCTGCTAATTCTTTCAGTACAATTTATTGAAGCTAATGTCCATCAAGAACTTCAGTCCAAAGCTGGGTGTGGTAGCCCACACACATAATCCCAATACTTGAGAGACTGAGACAGGAGGATTAAAGGTTCAAAGCCAGTCTCATTAACTTAGCGAGGCTCTTACCAACTTAACAAGACCCAGTTTTCAAATAAAAAAATAAATAAACTAAAAGGGCTGGGGATGCAGCTCAGAGGTAGAATGCCCCTGGGTTCAATCCCTAGTACCACACCCAAAAAAGAACTTTAGTCCAGAAGGATTATACTTAGACATTACATTCTAAAGTTTGTCCAATACAAATGGAAAAATGCAAGTTAACAAATAAAAATTTAAGAAGACAAAAAAAAAACAAGAACTTTATCTCCTCTAGTAGTCAACTACTAATTACTTGAAGGTAAAATCTGTAGTTATAACCCACAAATTTAGGGTTTTACAAAACTAGTCAGTCATCTGAATTGAACCTCTTATTCAGAGAAAAATATTTCAAAGAGAATAACCCAGAGACATCTTTTCTTCATCCAAGTAAAATTATAAAAACAACTGCAAATTCCCAAGCACAATAAAATTCTATTATAAATTCAACCACTAACCCATTTATTGAGAGGGTCAAATTACCCTCTCTTTTACATTGTCAGTCCCTTTTCTTATATTTTCAAACTTTACTCACATTGGTATTTATCCTGAATCCAGCAATAAGAATAATTTATTAATTTTCCCTATAAACTAAGCATAATAATACACATAAACTCCTAAAACAATTAAATCCTGGTTCCATTCTGCATTTACATTTAGTTTGCCCAACAGATGTACTGATATCTAGTTGAACCAAATTATACGTTTTCTCTGAAAAGCTCCATTCCTTATTGTTTTTATTTTTTAAAGCCTATATGTTACCAAAAACAAAATCAATAAATCTCATTCTGTTTCTGAGAAACATGATCTTTGAAGACAAATTTTAAATGCCAGAACCAAATATTGGAAGACTTTGTTTTCCTTTTATACATACCTAAAGATTAAAGGAAACACTTTTGCTTAGAGAATATATATTATTCCCTTCCTTTTTAGAATGGTGTTTACCAAAATATCATAAATACTTAATAGCAACTGTTCCTAGTGCTTCTAGCAAAAGGCAGTAAAACAGCACATAAACCTCAGCTGTGAAAACCCAGGAGCTCCGCTTTGCATTTCATCTTGCTGTCCCCATACCCTGGTGAGGAGAGCCTGGATTCTAATGATCACCAGAGACGGCTCCACTGAATCCCAAACACAAATATTATGTGCTCCGGGGAGAAGATTAATCATTTAAATGGAAAGAACAACAACCGCAGTCAAATACTCCGCTGGTTCAAGTTGCTTGACTGATAGCGAAGAAATACCACAGTTGGAGGAGGATGTAATCACACATTCCAATCCAAATTTTTATTTTGCATTTCTCTCCTACAAAGCCTATAAACCTCTCGAGATATCAACACAGTTAACTCCATGCTCAAAGACTGACAGTGTCTGAGACTGTTTCTGAAAATCTTGAACTTGAAATCACAAGCCCATGCTCACGGAGCCCACCATGCAAGAGTTAGTACCGGATCTCACTTATAAGACAAAATCCAGATCTTTAGAAGCACACTGCGTTTTCAAGAGCAAACAACCCTCTTTCTCACACTCTCTTCTAAATAAGGACTAAGGATGGGACAGAAAGATGACTTCTTAGTTTAAAAATGTATGTAAAATCATCAGTCTTTCCTCCCCAGCCCAGAGATATACTCACAGAATTGATTATTCCTTTCAGAGCTTGGAATCCACCTTTGACAGGGAAAACTTGTTCCTTGGAATCAGCAATTCTTTCAAGCTGTAGAAAAAGCAGGAAAGCTTAATTAAAGGGCAGTTGAGACATATAATGCTTTATAAATGCACATTTAAACATCTGTATAAAATTAAGTGTTATTTATGCTCCTTGGAAAAATTACTCCCCAGAATTCATTCTCCAGTGTGGCCTGTATTCAAGGTCAGGAACTGGAGGATGAGATAACTGGGGTCAGTCTCAGCCCCTGTACATCAGCCTCAAGTTGCAATTTCAAAGCAGCACGGAGCTCTAATAGCTGTTAATGGCATGAACTTGAGAATCTAAGCCAGTTTCAAGCAAAAATTTAAATGCAAATGACTTTGTGAGGGAGAATATTTTTAATACACAAACCCTTAAAATTTTGCGGAAAAAATAGCTTTTTAAGAAAAATTAGTCAAGATTTCCAAATGGACTCCCCATATTCCTACACACCTAAGAGTCAAATTGTAAATCTAAATAAGAATTCCACGTAAGACTGCCATCATCATCTCATCAGGTGACCTGAAGGAGAATTCCTATCATTTTAATACAAATGTTTATTTATATGAATTCCCCACGCCAAATAAATGTCCAAGATATTTAGAGTTTTGTTTTCAGTAACAAAATCTATCAAATTCTGACATCATTAAGGGAGAGTTCAAGACATAAACTGTTTTTTATAGAAAAATCTATAGGCATTAGTGAAAGAATTTGTTCACACGTCTCCTTAAAGAGACTTTAAATTATGCAGAGCTGTTATAACTCACCTGAGCTTGTTCAAAATCAAGGACACCAACACAATAAACGTTAGCCCCAAGTGACCTGGATAATTTTGCCTATGGAGCAAGAAAGGAGGAGAGAGGGAGAGAGGGAGAGAGAGCCGGAGAGACAAACAGAGACAGAGAGTTATTCCAGTATCAAGCTAGATATGCAGAGACACACCGCGAACTACAGCAGCGGGGCGTAAGGAACAGTTTCAGTTCAATACTCACCTCTTTCTCTGCATATGATGGCACCAGACCGTCCAACTTACCATCTGTCAGAGCAATTATGATACTGGAGGTTTTTAAGCCTCCTGCTTTCTGAATTTGTTCATTCGCCTGAAAATGAAGAATAATTATCCAACTCACAATTTAATTTTAACTTTTAACCAGCATGTTCCATCAAGCTGAATTTGTAAGTCTGACAAAATAAAAATATTACTGACTAGCTTTTTAAAACAGCGTATTTTGTGTTAACTATTTTATTTGAAACATGTACATATTCACATTAGAGAGTAGTTACTACTGGGTTTAAATGATTCGGATTTTTAGTTCTGGTTGACTAATCTGAATATAACCACCGAGGAAAATGGAAAATTCCTTAGGTGGTAAAATGCATCCAAACTTTTTTTTTGTGTGTGGTACTGGGGATTGAACCCAGGGTGTTCAACCTCCGCACTACACCCCTGGCCCTATTTTTTATACTTTATTTTAAAACCGGTCTCACGAAGTTGCGGAGGGCCTCACTAAGTAGAGAGAGAGAGAGAGAGAGAGACAGGGAGAGAGAGAGAGAAAGAGAGAGAGAGAGCTAAGGCTGGCTGCGAACCTGGATCCTCTGGTCTCCGCCTCCCAAAGTACTGGGATTACAGCGTGCGCCATCATACCCGGCGACAAACTTTTCTCATCACTACGGAAAATAATGTTTGCTACCAGACACAAATTCTAGAATAACAGAAAGCATTTTTTTATTTTTTGTGATGCTGGGGATTGAACCCAAGGGCTTTCTACCATTGAACCACAACTCCAGCCCTTTTTATTATGAAACAGGGTCTCGCTAAGTTATCACAGGCTGGCCTCGAACCTGTGATCCTCCTGTCTCAGCCTCTCAAGCAATGGGATCACAGGCATGTGCCACTGCATCCAGCCTAACTCAAAGTACTTTAAACATATTTTTTAAAATATCAGTATGTAATGGGGTTTTTGAGCTTTGCTAGAGAATTATATTTCATTACAGAAGGAAAAAGCATTCGCTCCCATACTTACAAATGTAAAATTACTTACTAGCTTTAGTCCTTCATGGATATATGTCTCTCCTGCTGGGCTAACACGTTTTAAATCCTCCAGGCCTTTATCGATTTTGCCTCTGAAAATAATGTATTATAATATTAAACAAAAGAAAAATCAGTAAGATCACAACACTTTTCAAATAACATGACAGTATTATAAAAAGGCTCCCACAGTAAGAAGTACAGGGAAGAACATGGGCTTTGAGGGCAAATATCTTCTCATACTTCATCATTTTAGTAGGTATTTAATAATTTCTGTATTTTAACCATGAAAAAGTAAAAGTACTAAAAATGTCCTTTAAAAAATAGGTATAATCTAAGCATTATGAGCTGGGAACAGATATCCTTGATCATGTTTGCTTTATTAAGTGCTAAGGAATAAACATGCTTTCTTTCTTCATCCACAAAAATACAAGAATTAAGTAGCTCAGCCTCAGTGAAAAGGTATTTCTGTACCACTTACCCCACCTCACTAAAAGTGGGTAGATTTCTTTATTATCTGCAAATTCCTAGAGTACACTACTAAACCCTTACAAATGGAAATGAACGGGTTTCTACTTTAGTCTCATAAAGTTGTAAGTCTCATGATTTATTCAGTTTTATAGTACCTTCTTATATAGTCAGATATCAGCACATTCTCTTGAATATAGTAGGTACTTAATACATATTTGATGAATAAATGAAAGGATGGATGGATGGATGGATGGATGGATGGATGGATGGACAAATGGATGGGTGAATGATGGGGTAATGGATTCTTGGGAGAGGCATTATTAATGAAAAGGTTAAAAATGAAAAAATAATTTTTTATTATGACTCATTTCATCATTCTCATTGTCCTAAAGGAGTATGTCTAAATGGGGTATGATTACAACATTATTAAGAGCTATTTTGTGTGGACAAGTAAAGGAAGACCAAACTTTCAGGATACATATATACCAAACCCATTTAAAAATAAATAAAACCATAAAAATTTTGAGATAAATAAAATGTTGCAAAAATTATCTGGAGAGAGATCAAAAGTGGTCTTCTTAAGATACCGTTTTTAGAATTTTTGTTTTTTAACAAAAGCAAAATGATGCTTTCTTAAATGTAAAAATCTTGAAATGATAAACCAAGTTATAATTCCTTTTTTTTTTTTTTTTTTTGGTACTGGGGATTGAACCATTCTACCTCTGAGCTGCAGCCCCAACCCTTGTTTTTCTGTTTTTTATTTTTTTCTTGAAACTGGGTCTTGCTGAGTTGCTGAGGCTGGCCTCAAACCTGCGATCCTCCTGTTTCAACCTCCCAGGTATTGGGATTGATTACAGGCAGGCACCACCACACCTGACCCGAATTACAATTCTTTAAATATAACATGAATAGTATCCACATTACTGAGGATGATAAAGGAGATTAATTATATAAAACCTTAACATCAAAGAATTTACTAGACTCATATATATATTTTATATGTATATATTTGTGTGTATGTCTGTTTCTTTCATACACTGTCATAACACATGTCAAAAATAGTAAAAAAATATATATATTTTTAATGCTGCAGTATTGTGTTTCAAATATTGGAATAAATGATCCATTCACCAGAGACTCACACATATTTTAAAAGTACTTTCTTGATTATTTTAATATCATAATTAAAATTATTATCAGACAAGTTCTCCATCTCAAGAAATTTCTAGAAAACACAACACAACTTACAAGGTATGATCCTAACCTTTCTCCTTCCTGGTTTAGTTTCTACCAACCCACATCGATTGTCTCTTTTAATGCTTGGTTTAAAAATCTACCTATTTTAAACATTTCTCTAACTTCATTACAGTCTCTTTTCTAAGATGTCCCAAGATTTTTATTCATACCCATATTCAATATCTACTACAATGAAAAAAATTGTCTCTTAAAAATATCGTACTTTAAATTTATTTAATTTAATTAATTAAAATTAATTTAATATTTTTACTTCTCATTCAACCAGACTAGACGTTTGCAGTGAACTTTCCCCATGTC
Source organism: Glis glis (assembly GCA_004027185.1). Classification (NCBI taxonomy): domain Eukaryota; kingdom Metazoa; phylum Chordata; class Mammalia; order Rodentia; family Gliridae; genus Glis; species Glis glis. The sequence goes on along the minus strand of PVJS01002923.1, from coordinate 36,315 downwards.
TTTTATTTATGATGTATTTCCCTATTCTGGATGTACTACTTACTATAATGCCTTTATAAGGTAAAGTAAATGCTCAATAAATTTGCAATCTACCATTGAAAAAGTTCATAATTAGCCGGGCGTGATGGCACACGCTTGTAATCCCAGTACTTGGGAGGCTGAGACTGGAGGATCCGGGTTCGCGGCCAGCCAGTGAGGCCCTCCGCAACTTAGCAAGACCCTGTTTCAAAATAAAAGAATAAAAAATAGGGCTGGGGGTGTACCTGGGAGGTAAAATGCCCCTGGGTTCAATCCCCAGTACCGCAAAAAAAAAAAGTTCATAATTGCACAGATAATAGAGTAAATTACATAAATGGTATGCTTGTTTTCTCTAAATATTTATGTCTCCTATCCAAAGAAACAACTTGAAACTGATTTTGTCTAAATGCAGATCAAAATCAAATATTTGGTGCTTCCCAGAAATGAGTGGCAGTGTGTCCTCAAGCATTAGTGTTTGCTGCCAAACGGGAAATGAAAAAGACAACTGAAACACAAGTTTACCCAAACAGAATTTGCCTGGTGAAGAACAGCCTCCTCCGTCAGTTCAGATCAGATCGCTGGTGCTTCTAAGGCCCAGGTAACACCAGCAGAAGACTGAGTGGAAGGAACTTGCCAAGTCTTTCAGATGGTGGGGCTCTGCAAGTTCATTTCAGTGGAAGGGACAGAGGCACTTCACAGTAGTCATACTCCAAGCTGCACTGAATCTCACCATTACTTTTGCAGCTGCATAGTCACAGTGTAACCGGGGCCTGCTTCTGACCTGACAGCTAACAGACAGCCTGTTTCAGAGCTGACATTTTTCCTGCTTTGTCCTCCCCTTCCTTCACTCCCTGTTGTAAAATAACAGGTTCTTACCCATTTACTGATGGAAGGGGACCTGGCACCTGTGGATTCGAATAAGAACTGACTCAAGGAAGACTCAGACATGAACTGTGTCCCTTCTGATAAACACACAGCATGACCCTGACCTGCAGATCTGAATAAGAACTGACTCAAAGAAGACTAGCACAACCCTGAAGAGCTAACTCTTAAGAGGACTTGATTCCTTTGTTTGGGAAGACTCCAGGGCTTATTGCTGAATGCTTGAGTTCATTGCTTTCTCCGATTTGCTAACAAATCAATAATTTTTTTTTTTTTTTACGGTACCAGGGATTGAACGCAGGGGCGTTCTACCTCCGCGCTACGCCCCCGGCCCTATTTTTTTTTTAATACTTTATTTTGAAACCGGGTCTCACGAAGTTGCGGAGGGCCTCACTAAGTAGAGAGGGAGAGAGAGAGAGAGAGAGAGAGAGAGAGAGACAGGGAGAGAGAGAGCGAGAGAGCTGAGGCTGGCCGAGAACCCGGATCCTCCAGTCTTCGCCTCCCAAAGTACTGGGATTACAAGTGAGCGCCACCACGCCTGGCTCAATAAATTTATCTTTATTAATAATTGTCCCAATTATTTGATTTGGCAAATTGGGGCAGGTACTGGGATTTGGTAGCAATAGGAGGAAAGTGCTCCTTACCCATAGCTGTAGCATCAGCACACATGGGGCCAGGCTGCCAGCCTCTTCTCAATCAATAAGTGTCATTTTAGGGAAAATAGAAGTCCAAACAAGACAGGGCAGGTTTCGGGCTTTCAATTTTTCTAAGACTCTCAATTTGTGAACAGTTAAGTAGAAAAAAGCAAATTGATGTAGTTGGTTAAAAACAAAACTCTTTCATCCACACTGTGATGTTAAAAAAGACTCTAAAGGAAAGCAAGAAGAAAAATAAAGAAGGGGGAGGAAGATAGAGGGGGATGAGGAAGAAGAAACAGGTTAGAAAGATCGGTTTTACCAAAATTGGTTTTAATGTCATGTCTTCGACCACAAGGACAGTAATACTGAAAGTCCTTCACTATTTGTTGTGAAGCTGTTGTCAAGGATGCAGCTATCATAATGTGCAGCATCCCCTGCAAGGTCTCCAGCAGAAGTTTCTTTGCACCCCTCAGGAGTTGCTATACACTTCCTCCTTTCTGCTATTTACAATTATGCAAACATTTTTTTCTTGCCTTGACTACCAGGGAATCCACAGTAAATTTCTTACTCACCAAATTCTAAGTTCCTAAAGTTATCAAACTGCTTCATCCTCTTTGCTAAGACCTTAACTTTTCCTTTTATCTTTTATTAATTTTCTGCAATATTATTTTGTTCTATGCAGCCTTGAGTACTTTTTGGAAAGAGGTATGATTTAAATAAATAAAATGGTTTATTACACCTCTGGTTTTTAAATTGAGAATTAGAGAACCACACTATAATCAACTGGAGAAGGAGTGAGAGATGGGGGGGTGTGGGCAACCACACACTCCTCATCTATGAAACTTTCAGCTCTGTTAGTGTTTCTCAAGTTTCTTTGCTGAGAAGAAAAGGAAAGGGAAGGGAAGAAAAGAGTCCTTAGAATATTAAAATGTGCAGCCAGGACTAAGAACCTCTGATCTAACCTAACTTTAAAACTGTCCCATGTTGTCAGAATGTTCTTTCCAATACCCATAGTCCTATTTAAGGGGTTTGGAGTAAACAGGATAATCTCTTAAATGATAAATACAGTTTCTGGGATGGTATGGATCAAGGTGAGCACAGACTGATAGAACATGGATTAATTCCAAGACACACCTTGTTTCTTCATCTATAAAACAGGGATAAAAATATCTTCCCCATGGGGCCATTTGTGAAGATTGATGGCACCTGATAAGCACTAAGCTGTAGTTACTAGTATGATTGTTGCTGCTATTAGCCATTCCTCTGTTAGTCTGATTTCGCTCATCCAGTTACTTTCTTCCTAATTCCAAGCAGAGATCACACACCAAACTGAGGGTCAAAGATTTTTATATAGAGATCAAAAAAGGAGGGGAAAGGAAAAAGAAGAGGAGAAAGAAAATGTCATACCAAAGTTTTGGTTAGAGGACGGTCTTGGAAAGGGATTACAGCCAGCCCTCCATATCCATGGGACCTACATCAGCAGACTCAACCAACTACAGACTGAAGTGTTTTTTAATTCATCGTTAGTAAACATGAATAGACTTTTCTTCTCATTATTCCCTAAACAATATAGTATAACGACTCTACACAGTATATATATTAAATTAGATATTACAAGTAGTCTAGAGATGATTTAAGGTATATGGGAGGATGAGCATACATTACATTCAAATATGCTGTTTTATATAAGAGATTTGAGTATCCATGGACTTTGGGTATCTGCAGGTGGTCCTAGAACCAAGCCCTCACAGATACTGAGGGATCGCTACTGATGGAAAGCTATTTAACGAGGTAGGAAGACTCAGGGATGGAAGTAAATCACAGATGAACTGAAACTCTGGTTCCACAAGTCATGGACTGCATAGCCACGAGCAGTTATTTAATCTCCCTAACCTCGGTTTCTGTATTAATGAAATATAAATAACAATGCATGACCCTATTTTTGTTTCATTAATTCTATTGATATTTATTAAATGTCCACTATGATACTTATAATATAGTGTCATTTGGCAGTTTGAGCCATTCAGAAGATTGTGGATGCCCAGACAAGAGGTATTAAGATGGAGGAAAGACTAGAAAACATAGACTAGTGCCCCAAACCCCCTTTATTCACATTTCTCTTATAGACTGTCATGCTGCCCTTCTAGAAAGCCTGTAAATGGTGGGAGGCTGGATTCAAGGTGATAGGTCGGACAGATTCATGGATAAGGTCCCAGGCCCTGGAGCCAGACTGCTTGCTTCAAACTCCAGCTCCTCCACTCACTAGGCATGCAAGCCTGGGCAGGTTATCCAATCTGTATCCTTCAGCTGCCTCCTCTGTAAGTAAAGGCAATACTAATACTAAGTCCATAGAGCTATGGTAAAAATCAAATGAATTTACACACATAAAGTGTTTGGTACAAAGTGAGTGTCCATAGCTATCAGTTGTTATTCTTTTGTTATATGGTGTGTTAGGGGCAGAGTGAAGGCATCTGCAAGCCGACCCTCAATTCTTTCATTATGCTATTCTGCATTAAACAACAAGCACACTATATAGGTCAATCATGGGACCCTGACCTTATTTCACATTTCTAGCACTTACTAGTCTTGTGACTTTGGGCAACTTTTGTAGTCTCTCCAGTCCTCCATTCTCCCCAGGTGAAAAATGGGGATAATGACAGTAGTTACATGATGAAGTTGTTACAAAAATTAAAGAAGCTATTACATGTAAAACATTTAGTACACTGTATAGCACGTAAGTGTTTTAATAACCAGTACCAGAGATGTCAGATATGTCACCGCTACCTATATTCCTATTCTTTAAATACAACTCAGTCCTATTTGGGGGAATATGTCTTTGTGGCTCTTGGGGCCGCCCTCTCAGCTTTTTTTTTTTTTTTTTTTTTTTGCGGTATCGGGGATTGAACCCAGGGGCATACCCCCGACCCTATTTTTTATCCTTTACCTTGAAACCGGGTCTCACAAAGTTGCGGAGGGCCTCACTGCGTAGCTGAGGCTGGCCGCAAACCCGGATCCTCCGGTCTCCACCTCCCAAGCATTGGGATTACAAGTGTGCGCCACCACGCCCGGCTTCCCTCTCAGCTTTGACTCCACTTTCTGAGTCTTCCTTCCTTTTTCATGAAAAATAATTCACATTTTTAAATCCTTTCTGCCCAAGGAGGTTGAAGGCCCAGAAGTCTGTTTCATTGTAAAATATCCCTGTCTCTTGATATAAGTCCTTTGGAAATTTTGTGAGATTCCTATGTACCAAGGTATGATCACTCTTTTAGACAAAAACTACAAGCACAAAATTTCCTTAAAAGAGGCTCTTCTCTACTTCTGGTTATAAGTCAGATGAAACGTATACTTAAAAGACTCTTAGAAGCCCTACTGTTAACCTGAGAGCATCCTTGAGCTCCACTTTTCAGATTATTATTAGCCCTTCTATGTAGATGAGAGGGTCTACAAGGCCTCATCTTAAATCTTTCTGAAACATTAACTAAATATCTTTCAGCTGCACCTTCAATCTGACTTTTCCTCTGATGCCACAGTTCTGGGCAGCAATCTGGGTCTGATTACTGACTTCAGTAAGGCCATTTCTTAAATTGGGAGAGTATTTTACCAAGGGAGACTGGGAATGAAAAAGTTTTATTTTTAAATTCACCAAGTCTTGGCTCCGCACATTTCCTCTAAATCTTGCCTGAAAGTGAAAATTTTCCTTTTCAGTTCATCTCACTCCTCTCATCCGTCATCATGGAGAGCTGGAAGAAGCCAACGGACATCTTCAACAGCCTTCCTGTCAGTCTCCTGAGCTGTGCCCACTAGTCCATTACACACATTGTCTATTTTCCAATTCCCACCATATTTCTCACCATGACACACACCACCACCTCTGCTTCTGCCTCCAGAAACACTGTATACACTGCCCTTCCAGTCTTTACTATCAAACTCCTCAAGGCCTTTCAGCTTCCACTCGATTCACAATTTCCTAATGCTGTATCATAAACCACACAAAAATTAGTGGTATGTAGACAATTGATTGTTTCTCATGATGCTGCTCATTGAATGGGCATTTCCAGTGCTTCTCGTGCTGCCAATTGGGAAACTGGAATGAGTAGAGGGGCTGAGATGGCCTCATGCACGTGGTTGGCAGGTTGAAGCTAGTGCTGGTGCTGGCTGTTGCCTAAGAACTCAGCCAGGACTGTTGACCAGAATCTTGACTCTCCTCTGCATGCATGGCCAAGTTGGGCTTTCTCCTAGCATGAGGGTCTCAAGGTAGTCAAAGATATGGCACCTGGTTTCCAAGAGCACCACAGAGGAGACTCTCATGACTTACTAAGTCTTAGGCCTGGAAATAGAACTGGCACAATTTCATGCTCATGTCTGCTGCTTTGGTTGAAGTCAGTCACAAGCCCAGCCCAGACTTTTAAAAGTGGGGTGTGTGTGTGTGTGTGTGTGTGTGTGTGCTCTATACATTCTATCATCTTTACCTTTATCATCTATACATTCTATACATTATATCAAACTTTGACAGGCTTTAGCAATCTCTTACTGTAATTTATATAAAAATGTGCTTACTCCTTTAAAATGTCACTCTAAGGCTAATATTTGCTAAAGTCTCTGCAAGTTCAGAATCCAGATCAATAAATCCAAAGTAGTGGCCCTGGGTTCCATAATATCTGTTCACAAAGTGCCCTGGGTAATCTGAGTTCTGTGAAAAGTGTTCTCCAATTTGTCGTGCATTTACTAGCACCCAGCTAATACCTGAAGTTCATGCTGGCAGCATTTCATACATTTTTACTCCACTTCCCCATTCACTATCTTGATGAACCATTAGAAGTGACCCTTGCATTTTATACTTCTGTTTGCCTGTTTGTCTCCCAGTATGAGTAACAGTGTACTTAATTTTCTAGAACAAACTCATAAAGCAGATGTGGGACTTCATTGAAAGTAACTATCAACATATCCATCACTAGAAGCTGAGGTGCTGCCATGGCCAGACCCTTCTAGGTTAGCATGATGTGTGACCAAAGCTGACTTTTCTAAACAGGAAGAATTACTTCCCTAATAGAAATTTTTTAAACTAACCCAACTATGGTCACTTCCTCTCCCCACTTCACTGGTTTGTAAGATCAGAGTAAATGAAGAGGATGACCATGTTCTGGACAAATGACATGACAAATTCTGATTCAGATGAAAACTGCAGATGGGGAACTCAGGGCATCTGAGTCAGTACAGTACAGTGGTTAAGTGCTCACATTCGGTATCAGAGCAGGGTGTGACTCTTGGCTCTAACTACTGAGCAAGCGGCACCACTGTGAGCAAGGTCCTTTGACTTTGTTAAACTTAGGTGAGCATCCTGGCACATCATGATGAAAATTATGATGATGGTGTGCACTGAGAGCCCCCATACTCCACTTCAGCCCTACCTATTCATAAAAACAACAGAAAATGGAAAAAAAGAACTAGAAAAATTGTAAATGAGAACTATAAAGGTAGGCAATTGCTGATATGTGATAGCAGCAAAGAAAGAAAAATGAACAAAGTTACAAACGTGTGGTGTGCCCTGTATGTGTCATACCATTAAGTCTTCTCACATATCACATGCTTTCAATCATCTCAACATTGCTGTGTGGTGGGAATGATTAGCTCCTTTCAACTGGTTCAGGAATTAGGCTCAAGAGATTAAGTAAATTATCCAAGGCCACACAGCTAGTACTTAGCTCCTGTGTCTACTTGACCCAGTCATGTTCTTTACACTCTAAACAACTAGCCTTCGGGACCCACCAAGGTAACAGCTGGATACACTCTATTCCTGCATGCTTTTTCTTTTTAACCCCTGAATTCTGTCCTGATTCTATGTTAAAAGAACTATGGAAGAAGATAATTTCTTTTTAATTTAAGCTTTTGCTTAATTAAAAAATTCTTATTGAAATAAAATCAAACAAAATGATTTAAAAAGATTGAAACTATGAAGGTTCTCCCCACATTCAATGTCACGCCTAAGACAGTATCATTGTTCACATTTTATTGTTTTTCCTCCAGTCTTTTATGCTTGTATTTTTTATCACACACACATACCATATAAACAGTTAAAGTTATTTTGTTTTTATTTTACAAAAATAAAATTATATCAACAGAGTTCTGCATCTTGGTTTTTTTCACTTAATATTCCTGTATATATTTTCATGTCAATACATATGGATTTTCCAAAATTTTAATAATTGCAGTTATCCCATTTGTTGTATATACTATAATTTTATTATAAAATCATCAACTGATGAACATTTAGATTGAATACAGGTTTTCCACTATTATGAACAATGCTATGGTGTTTAATTTTGTATATTTACCAGTCATTGCAAGCTAATGTCAGTATTTCATTAGGACATAGTCCTAAAATGTAGAATTGCTCCATAGAAACTTTCCAGACTTCTATATATATTGACAAATTTCCCTCCAAAATGAATGTTATCACTAATTTATAAGTTGTCAACTGTGTATAAAGGACCACCTTCCCACAAGTAAGTTTTAATTTGGCTTTTAAGGAATTAGAATCAACTCTTTCAAATAATAAATATATATGTATGCATATATTTTCCAAACTTAATTTAATGACTTCTCTATAATTTCTTATAAGTTTGCCTACAGACTACTTTTTTCCTAAGTAACAGATTATGGTGCTCAAGTCAAACAATTATGACTTATTCAATTTGGGGGCAAGTACATATATTGAAAAAGAAGTTTGAAATGTTTACTACTGTCATGTAAGAGTGAAAATGAGAAAAGTAGTAAGTCCAAGTCACCATTTATCATGTGGTATAAGTATAAAGAAACAATTTTGTTAGAGCTGTTAATAACTTAGGTCTGGAGTCAGAAGAACTCAACCATTCACTCAACGACTATTTATTGAGCTTCTACCATGTGCCAGCCTCTGCTCTAGGTGTTGGGCTACATGAGTGAACAAGACAAATAAGGTCCCCTGATTTCATATCCGGATTAAATGTCATAGAGATAGATACACATCAATTAAGAGAGCAATTTCAAAAAATGATGACCAAATAGAGTGTTGTAAGAGATGCTGCTGAGGAGGGAAGGGGTTCCTTCAGACTTGACCAAGTAAGGCTTCTCAGAAAAGGTGACATGTGAGATGAGATATGACAAGAACAAGCTAGCCAAGGGGAAAGACCTGGGGCAAAGAAAGAGCAAAGGTCCTAATGCACAAACAAGCGCGGTCTGTTCAGGGAAGGGAAGGAAGGCCTGTGGGGCTAGACGATAGCAGAAGGCCAGATGGGGCTTTGAGGAAGGAAGGCCTGAGGGATGTGGTGCCATAGGAGAGGGCCAGGTGGGACTGTGGGCCATAAGGAGGCAGCTGGCTTTCCATTCTAAGCCATTAGACTAAGTTAAGCAAGAGAGCGGCAAGATCTGCTTTAAACTTTCAAAGATCATTCTGGCTAATAAACTGCTTGCCACTTGCTAACTGTGTGTCCTTAGACAAGCTACATTACTTTTCTTAAGTTTCCTCATTTGTAAAATGGAAATAATAACATTATCTATTACATGGAGTTGACAGGAGGATTAAGTGAGGCTATGCACAAAAAGCACTGTCTGGCACATAATAATTGTTTAGCAAATGTTTTCAACTAAATCATTATTACATCACTAAGATAACATTGAACAGAACTAAGCATAATTCACTATCCCTAATCATGCAATGTAATAAGTAAAAATATACTTAAAATTCATCCTGAATCCATATTCGCTAATACTGAAAGGCTGGGTATCTCCATTAACACTTGGCACTTTCATTGATCCTATGATAAAACCCTGGGCTATTTATATATACGATCTTGCTCCCTGTCACATTGACTAGATTATTCGTCTTTGTTTCCAGATCTGTATAAAAAGTAGACTGGCAGATAGATAGATAGGTGGATAGATGGATTAACAGACATATGGAGGATAAAAATTGGGGGAGGGGAGCAAGGGAAAAAGAAGTACTTTAAACTGAAGTACTTAAAAGAAGTATTTAAAAATATTAAGCATTAAAATATATAACTGAAAATTTCTTGTTATGTTTCTTGTTTTATTTTTGTATATCTATGATATTGGATACCACATAACAGAAGATGTAGCCCTGTGTAAGTACTACTGCCTTCTGATCTTGCCTCATCTCTACTGAAAACATTTAGCAATACTCTGAGAAGCATGAAAGAGCTACTTTTCATATTTACCAAGGTACTGAAGAATTAGGAGTAATGAAACCAAAATTATAAGTCTGGCTGTACTTTTGCTTTGCTTAATCTTTGCTTTCCAAATCATTTATTAGACTTATTCGTGAGTATGCTACAAGATGTTGGAGAAGTTTATAATTAGGATTCCAATTTCTAGTCTTTCAAACAATGATCCACAAAAGTTGTGGAAACGTTTCTTCACACAAAATATGCAAATTGTTTCTACACACTTAAAATTGTGTAATGGAAGGAAAATGATTCTATACCCAAATATAGAGGATCATAGAAAGTTGAGAAATTACTGACCCAATTAATAAAATTAGTAAAAAAACTATTTAGAAGAAAATATCATTTATTGGAAATTGTTCTATGATATACAAAGTAACCTTTCTATGTTTTGTCTTATTTTGATCTGCACATCAACTCTCTAAGAAAACATGGCAGATTTTATATCTGTATTTTATAGACAGAAAAACCTACAGGCTGAATAGATGATTTGCCCAAAGTCTCCCTATTATTAAGTGGCAAAGCTAGAACTGTTACCCAGGCTTTCTCAGTATATTTTCTGCTACCCCAAACTAATTCAATATGCCACCAATAATGAAACTCATTAAGACCAAAAGTATTTCTATTTAGAAAGAAACAGAGGAGCCAGCTATGTATAAAAAAGTTGCAAGTAATATTATTAAAATTTCTCCTGAAATATCATCAGTCCTTTCAAACAGGAAAATATTTCCTTTATATAAAAATAATTCTTTCCTGATTATTAAAACACTGCATATTCCCTACCTCCAGATAATAATAATAATCATAATAATAATAGTAAAGCTTTTATCTCTTGAACACTTTTGTCCCTTACTCTGATTTCCAGGCTCCACATTATCAACTTAAATTCTTGCAACAACTCTATGAGGTGGGTATTCCTATCATCATCATTGCCATCGTTGTTATATAAGTGGGAAGAATTGAGAAATAGTTTAAGCAACTCATTCTTGACCATTTGGCTAGTAAATTGGAGAGCCAGGATTTAAACTCAGCTACGCTTGGTCCAGCACAACATTATGCTGCGTCTAGAAAGAGAAAACTCTTCTCCTACCCATTTCAGTCTCTCCCCTATTGATTCAACCACAAATAAAGGAAGACTCTCTGACTTAGATTAAAGATATAAACCCCTTCCATGCATGTCTAAGCAATACCAATCTGGGCGACCAGTGACTATACTTCATCTCCAAAGTGCTGGAGGACCCATATGCAAAGTGCCTAGAGAACCTGGCACCGTGTATGTAGCTGTCAATTACTGAGTCTTCTGTGTGCCTGGCATTATGCTAAGTGCTTTTCTATATATGTGCATGCCATAAATGTTAAAATTGTTCTTTTTTTCTTGGTATGCTGGATCCAAACATGTTTCTTTGTAAATTAAGCTAGGCAATGGAAAAAATTCTTTTTATAAAGGCCAGAACTGTTATATCACTGAGCATAGAAAACTGTTGTACACAGGTTCTAAGGAACTACTACAGCTCTGACCCCAGATGAGGAATCACATACACACAAAAAAGTAAAGAGGCAAAGTATCAGTGGGAAGACCCGAGTCCTAGGCTAGACTTACAACCTACAGAAAAATTTCCTCTCCAGAAAAAGGAAAACTTAATGAACGAAGAAATTAGAAGCATATATATATATGTACATATGCATACATATATGTATACAATTTCTAAAATCAATCCAGTGAATTATAAATTCCCTTCTTGAGCCCCTTTAAATGTTATGTTTTCTTGACCTTTTCCAGGGAAAAGACCAAGAAACAACTGCCAATTACTTAAACTGATTTTTACCAAAAGAAACTACATTCACACATAACTTTTCAGAAATCTACATATCATGCAAAACAAGGTAATATCAGTCTCCCTTTCTTTTTTTATTTTTTTTTAATTTTTTTCAGTCTCCCTTTCTGAAACTACAGATTGGAGAAATTCAATTTCAAAATAATACTAATTCATTCATTCATTCAACAAGATCTTATATCTTTGTGTTAGATAAAGTAGATAAAAAAAATGAAGAAGAAAAGCTCTCTTCTGACTATAAAATGCACAGTCTAGCAAGCAAAACTGATCCCATGGAAAGCAGCCATTCTTTAAATATGTCAAAGACTACTTGTAGCTTCTTCATTTGCTCATATGAGCAAATGAAGTGGAAATGGATGGCATTGGCTTAGGGAAAGCCACCCCTTGTAAAAGCACCAAGGAGATTTTATATATACACACACATATCTATATATGCACAAATATAAAGCACTGGGGAGATTATATCTTCCTTTATATGTATATTCCCTCGTAAAGTTGAATATATTCAGCACCAGTGGACATCAGAGATAGACTGAAAAGACTTGGGAATCTTGGGTGTGTGCTAAATCTAGTAAATTATCCAAATAGATCCATAGTTTTCTCTTCCCCAGTCATCCTTCCAGTTCCTGGTTGACTTACTATCTCTAAACAAGAAAAATGCAGAGCTATTTACAGTAATCCAGAGGGAGAAAGGTGGGAAATAGTGAATATCCAACTAAGGCAGGGATCTGGGCTTCCTTGCACATTCCACAGTCAATATAAATGATATCGATTTCCAGATTATCTGCTCTTTTATTTTGCTCATACCTCCTTTCCCTCCTATTATTGAAGAGAACTGAATTGTCTGTGCATTTGCTTGATTCCATTGAGCGGCCTGAATTGCCACTTGGAAATATCAATCATGCCTTTAAGATTCATCTCTACTAAAAGCCTTCCATGAAACGATAATGCACTAACCTGTCTCCAGTTAATGGCAAAATAATGGTTGCTTGAGAAGAAAACACAATGAAAGATAATCTCATTTCAGGGCTGCAAAATAAGAAAAGAGGCAGTTAAGACGTTTTTAAGGAAATATTGATACAATACAGATGTATAGCTAGGGAGTCTCATTTAAAATTGGTCTCACTGAATGGTCCAGGCTTCTTTGAAATGGAACTCTCTAAGCAGATACACGAAGTCTGCTTAACATTATTACATAAGTCATTTTGGATTTAGTCAATGTTTTTCAGTGTTCAGACTCTCCTCCATGTCCCATAAAGATTTGTGTTTAGAAAAAGATCAACTAGAAAGATAAATTCTAGGCTGATGTAAAATCTTTCATAGAAAATATTCTTTCCCTTAGTGTTCAACCTCACCCTCCTAAAGGAGGCCAGACCCTTCACAGGGATTATCATTAACCATATTCAGGGCTGGAAAGCAGCCAGTTTGATTTAATGACCACAACTATGATGCAAGTCCATACAAAATTCATCCTGAAGTAAGAATGTGTGTGTGTGTGTGTGTGTGTGTGTGTGTGTGTGTGTGTGTGTGTGTTAATGGAGGTTAAACCAAGGGGTCTTCCACCACTGAGCCAAATCTACAGCTGTTTTCATTTTTTGAGACAGGGTCTCACTAAGTTGCCCAGGCTGGCCTTGAACTTGTGTTCCTCTTTCCTCAGCTTCCCATGTAGCTAGGATTACAGGCATGTGACACCACCCCAGGCTGTGAGGTAAGAATCCTTAGAAAGTATCATGGAAAATATGAAAGGGAGTAACACACTTTTTGATTAGGCATTTTCAATTTCAAATATCATATTTCCAATCAACAATACTTGCCCCAGTCAGCTACATCTCCCAGGCCTTAGGCACCTATTTCACAGAATAATTTTTGTTTCTAAGACACCTATGTAACTATTATTAAGACCTGAAACTGAAGATAGGAAACTACAATTTACAAACAAGATCAGAATTATCTTAAAGGCTCTTGCCTACTTTAAACATCACTGTCTTCAGGTGCCCCTTATTCACTTCCTACAATACAGAGTTAGTAACTAAGCAAATAAACTTGAGTCAGAGAACTGTACATTATAGAATTCTAGCTTGCAAAGCAGGCCGAATGAATAAGAGCCTCACTTTCTTCAACTGCTACATTGACATGATCCATTGCTTTTTATCAAAACGACGTGACACTCTCTGCACGCTGTAGAATTAAATCAGAAAATTTATAAACAACTGTCTGTTCTGCTTTGACATTTATGAATATAGGGTCTTGTTTATTTTTCTTTCCTAGACAGTTTTACCTCAGCCCCTGTCCAGAAATGAGAGTGCTATACTTGGCTTCTTAAGCAGGGGACTGATGATTGAACATGGACAGGCATACATTTTTATAGGGATAACTTTACTGCTGCCAATAACTGAAAGCAAGGATTGCCTAGGCCTCTACAGATTGTTTGAAGTTACTTGCAACATGACTTTCAAAATGTTTTGATCATCCAAGCCTGTTTTACAGAAAACATTTGGGCTAACAAGACTGAAAGAAGCAATATTTAATGATACAGTTCCTATTCATGTCCTTTCCATTATCTTGATAAACTTGCATTTGCTCATTGCATTTTTTTTTCTTTAAAAAAAGAAGAGAGGGGAAAAAAAAGCCTCAGAAGCCTGGTATCCTGGAGTTATTTTTAAATAGGAGATGCCACTAATTCCTAGTTACCTCTAAATAAGAGAGTAAGCAGGATTTCATAGCAGTAATGCTTTTTATAGGAGAGGAAACCAGTCTTTCCTAGTGAAGCTTATTGCATATATAGAACAGTTAAATTTTAAACCAGCCACACACCCACACATTGTGTAAACACAAGTCATTTCTTTAAACACACACACACAAGTGCTTTTTCTGGTAGTGGGTTATTAACACATGTTCATTTGAAGTTTTCCAACAGTTTTTTTTCCTCTTAAATGAGGACCTCTACTATGCTAAAAATTGTGTGGAATGGAAAATATATTATGGAGACTATTAGCATAAAATTTATTTTTTAATGTGATAAATTATGAGAAAGCATAACTGAAATTCAAAACAGATGAAAACTCTAAAAGGAAAAGACATTTGGAATAGTATTTGAAGATGCTTCCCCGGAGTCTGAGCCAAGTTTCTGGAATCCAGATGAAATAAGCCCTCAAGGGCTGAACAGCTGTCCTAATAACGTCATTTATGCAAAAACCACCTTGAGGCACGTAAAAATCAACATTTCAGAAAAAGGGTTTTCCTGCAGAAAGGTTTCAGAAAGGGGAAACTCTACACTTTGATCTACTTCCTCTCCACTGCCAAGAAAAGAAAGGGGGGGGGGGAATACCTCACGAATCTCTCCGTAAGTTGCTGGACAAAATTGTAAATTTCAATCCAGTTATTTGCCACACTCCCGGACCTGAAAAATGAAGTTGAACTGATCAGGGAAACAAAACACGGGACTAAAGTGCAAACATTTGTTCAATACCACGAGGATAGAGAACCCGGCCTCCTCATCCAGCAAAGCGATGGTGATACCCTGAGCTGGAACTTCACTGCTAGAGGAGTCCAGGACTTCAGCCCTTGTTCAGGAATACCTGCTGCCTGGGAATTGTTTAGAGCAGGACCCGGCTTTCCAAAATAAACACAAGAGCCTTCTTTTGCAGGAAATGCAAACCATATTGGGTATGTTAAGGCTTTTCCTGGCTCCAATGAAAGCGCTGTGATCAGTATAAAACCAGGCAAACTTTAGACAGCGTGTGTGTGCTGGGTGGAGTAATGACCCAGAGGGCAAGAAAGAGTCCAGTCTGAGTCCCTGGGAGGAAGAATGCTACCTCGGGTGGCCCCACTCCCCTCTCCCAAGAGTCCCCAAGACTGTCCAGCAGTAAATGCACCACCTCGCCGGAAGGCGAAGTAGCCCAGGGCTCCCATCACACACACACCCCGTCTCCACCCCACACACATCGCTGACTCTTCTAAAGGAGATAGCAACAGGGCACCCACAGCCTTCTCCAGGGCAAATACATACACACGCCCCCCGGCCCGGGCTGACCGGTGCCTCCCTCGCCCGGAGACCCCGCTCCCCGGCACTCACTTGTCCAGGACGAAGTAGAGATCGAAGGCTGTCCTGCAGGAGGGCTGCTCCTGGGCGCGCAGCAGCCCCCCAGGACCGCTGAGCGCCAGCAGCCACAGCCCAGGGAACAGCCAGCTCCCGGGGCTGCGGGCCGGGGACCGCCCCGCCACCATCCTGCGGCCAGGGGCCTGCACTCCTTCCCGCTCGCTGCCCCTGGGCTCGGCTGGGTCGGGGCGACGGGGAGCAGCCACCAGGACTCCCCCTGGGCTGGGGGCTTCGAGCAGCTGGGGCGCCGCGCCGAGGTCGGCGGGCCCCGCGGACTGACAGACGGAGGGAGCGAGGGAGAGAGGGAGGTCCTGGGAGGACAAAGGGAGCCTCCGCCGCCGCCACAGCTGCCGCCGGAACTCCGGAATCCCAGTGCAAGCGCGACCCAGTCCTCCCCCTCCCGACTCCGCAGAGTTCCTGCAGACAATGCAGGCCCGCCGCGACCGCTCGCAGGACAAGTTCCTCCCGGGCCTCGGGTCGAGCCTCTAGCGCCGCCTGGGACCGGCGGGGGCTCGGGTTCTGCCCCGGGGCTGAGGTCCGGCCGTGCAGCGCTGCGGGGCGGGCGCCCGGGGACGCGGCGACCGCGGCACAAACTGGGCGCGGAGACCCCAGTGCAGGCTCCCTCCTCGGCGGCGACTCCCCCGGCGCTGCAAAACTTTCTTCTATCGCCGGCTCCGGCCCGCGCCGCCCCGCCGGCCCTGGAGGGGAGGAGGCTGCGCCGGCCCGGGCGAGCAGAGCCTCTGGAGCCGGGCCAGGGCCGGCGCGCTCCGCCCGGTGCCTCCGAGCGTCGGGTGCACCCTCGCGGGCGGGGCCCTCGAGCCGCCCAGCCTCACACGCACTCTGCGGGTCCCTGCCAGCTGGAGATGACGAGCGCTCGCCGGATTTGGGAAGGGGGAGAGGAGTTGAGCAAAACAAATGTCCTCCAGAAACTAAACACACCCACACATCCTGCAGGCCTGGCCCGTTTCCCCAGCTGTGCTAGAACTGCCTTCTGCGCGGTTTAGGGACCCGAGGGCAGTGATTCCGGGGAGGCGGCGGCCCCCTCACGCCTCATGCTGCTCCACCCCCACGACCACAGCCACAGATAGTTTTGTGTCTCACGCCTGTGTTTAGGAAAGGGAACTTTTTTTTTTCTTTTTAAGAAACCCAAGTTTGTAGCTCCATCTCACCCAGGGGAGAAAAGGTGGGAAAGAGGAGAGAGAGAAAGTGGACCTTTTTTAAGAATATAAAGTTATACTTCAAAATACTTCATTCTACTGCCATTCACCCCAAACTCCAGCTATCAAGAATTTCATCTTGGAAATGATAAGTGTGGGAGAAGATAGATATGTGTAACCTGATTTCAGCATTATACAATGTGCACACGTATGGAAACATCACCATTAATATGACATTTGTATGTTTTTATGTATCAACTAAATTAAAAAAAAATTCATCTTGGGGCAAGCTAGTTGCCCTACCCAAACTCCCGCAGGGATCTGAAGTCTTTGTGTGCAATGTCTGTTTTTACCCATTAGGCACCCTCTCTCACTCCTCCCCTCCCCGCCACCTCCATCTGTGACCCCACACTTCCTTTGTCAAAACTGGCTCTCAGAACTTAACACCTCACTGGCATACCAGGATTGGCAGTGATAAGAGGTGCTACTTCCTCCTTTCATTTCAACAGTCAATGCTTTCTGATTAAAAGTTCATATCATACTTACATACTGCCTTTTAGAATGTCTTCTGTTTGTTGCCCTATGCACTTTTCATTTACATTTTCTCTGATATACAACTAGATCTGTCAGCTCTGTGACAATAGAAACCAGTCGCTTTAACAAATAGTTTTTGAGTACCTACTATGTGCCAAGCCCTGTTCTGGGAGTGACAGTTAATGTACAGAACAAGACAAGCCCCGTCTTTCATGAAACTTGCAGTCCGGTCTCCATTATTAACTGTAATCTTAATCAAAACAGAATCGAAGATATTATATACTTTTAACAATACCATATCAGTATATGACTGAATAATTATGGGGGGAAATGTCTGCCAAAATTTGTGACAACTGGTTCTAAGTTAGAAGGTGGAGAAATATGAGACATAATGCTAATCATGGATTCTATCCTTAGGATGAAATATTTCAAACTCTTATTTTATTGGCTTCCTTTTTCCATAGTTTCTTGACACATCGCCTGCTCATCTTCTAGAGGTCACAAACTTGCCTAGGTATCTTCCCCTAGTTCTGAAGTAAAGCAAAATACCTTGATTTCAAAACCTGATTTTCCTCAAAATTCTCAGGTTGTCCTGGAATTTTGTGTTCTTCTTCCACTCAGTTCTTTCCTGAGGACAAGGCCAGCAGAGGCGGCTGACATTCTAAAGCATATTACCATTCCTTTTTGGGGGGGTAATGAATTCAGCTCAGCTTTAGAGTAATTGCATTTCACTCAACTCTTCATGTAAGGTCTATAGCAATGCAGGAAATGGCCTCACCTAGCACACACCAATAATTAACCAAATCACTTTCATCTCATAAATATTTGTGGGAAGGTCCTTAATTACTAGGGCAAACCAGCTGTCCAGATTTGCTGCAGACTATGGAGTGTCCAAGGTCATGGGACTTTTAGGGCTAAAACTGGGACAATCTCTGGGAGAGTCCCTGGCAAATGAGACTGCTGATCATGCTTTCCATAAATAATGAGGGAAGATGAAAGCCAGAGCAGACTTGGAAATCCCTCCAAGAAGGAGTGATAGCAACAGCAACACTTCCCCTTCTCCATCACAGAGAGGGCCTGGGCACTGGGTCAGCTGGAAACTAGCCAGGCAAGGTTTCAAACTGACTTCTGTACCATGATAGTCAAGCTGGGATCCTGCTTAACAACTTCCATCTTAAGTGAAGAATAAGAAAAGGAACATAGATTTTTAGGGATGTGAGTTGTGTGTGTGTCGGGGGGGGGGAGACTTTAGACTTCATTATTTAAATAAATAAAATATTTCTATTTGGATTTCTGTCAAAGTATTTTGCTTCACAATCTATGTGTGCCCTCACTCTTTCAAAGTTATTTTATGTATCAAATCAAACTTCTCAGTGTTAAAATGTATCACCTTATTACACAAAAATCCTAAAAACCTCAAAACATTTTAAGTCCAGGATAATGCAGCTAGAATAGCAAGAGATTGACACCTGATAATTACTAGTTTTCTCCTATCATTGTCCGTTTCTTCTACCTGCACAGCTCCTATGGACTCATGTTCAATTTTATGTAATTTTTTATTAACTGATTTTCTTTTTTTTTTTTTTTGCGGTACCGGGGATTGAACCCAGGGGCATTCTACCTCCGAGCTACACCCCCCACCCTATTTTTTTTTTTTGTACTTTATTTTGAAACCTGGTCTCACGAAGTTGCGGAGGGCCTTACTGAGTAGCTGAGGCTGGCCGCGAACCCGGATCCTCTGGTCTCAGCCTCCCAAGTACTGGGATTACAAGTGTGCACCACCATGCCCGGCCTATTAACTGATTTTCATTCAACAAATGTTTACTAATACCTACCATGTATCTGGTAATGTTCTAAGCACAAATATTAGACTTCCTCCTTTCAAGAAGTGTGCATTTCCAATCTTTCATTAATTTTTTTTCTATCTTCCCCCACTCCAGCAAGCAACAAACAACAAAGACAAATAAGAAACAACAAGAAAGGGAAAAAATGTGAATGTATCCTTTAGGTATAAAAAGAATCATATAATCTCTATTGTTTACTAGTAGATATCTTTGTACGACATCCATGTAGACAGACATGACTTTCCTAGAAGGCAAGTACCACACTAGAAGTGATTCACATTCACATCACATGGGAAGTGATTCGTTATATCATATTTACAGTGACTCAGAGGAAGAAAATAAATCTTCACTACCTATAGGTGACACAGCTTACTTCAACTTTTATCAGATATACTCATTAAAGAACTAAATTTCCCCATGTCTGAACTACTTCCTGAGAGTGAATAAAATGCTTTTAGAAGGTATAATTCTTTTTTTTTTATTGGAGGGGGTGCTGGGAATTGAACCCAAGGGCATTCAAACTCTGAGGTACATCCCAGCCCTATTTTTTTAATTTTGTATTTGAAGCAGTGTCTCACTAAGTTGCGGAGGGCCTCACAAAGTTCCTAAGGCTGGCCTCGAACCTGCAATCCTCCTGTCTCAGCTCCCAAGTACGCGCTACCACATCCAGCATTCCTTCTAAATTAACATCTCATTGTATGCCAACCAGGTTATTAACCAATGTCAGAGAGAAAGATTACCTCCTCTGCATTTGGGACCAACTGAGATTGCACGCTGGAGCTACATTGAGGCACAGAATGGTCAGAGGGAGAGTGGAGTGATGATACAACTGCAAAGGAACCTCAGCCAACCTCCGAGGTATCTCTGAACCTGGGATGTCTTTTCAAAGTGGTCCTGAATTGAGTGAGGCCAGGGGGCCAAGAATCGTGTCCTCTTAGTCATCAAGTGTGGGCTGCCCCTTCACAAGGTGCATAACCCCTGGCAAGGCAGCTTCCTTTGGCTTAGGACAATTATGGGGAGAGACTCAGCTGTGAATTGTCAGTGGCAGTCACCTGGAGTGGAGGAATGAGCATCCAGTTCTGAAGGAGAAATGTAGGTAATGCAACTACAGCATCTACAACCACAGCATCCAGAGCATCCAGAAAGTCCAAGATGCTCACTGAAAGTCCTCTCTCCTGAGTGAGGTCAGGCCTTCACAGGCCAGCTTAGGCCTAGCTTGGCATCCTAGAATGATAAAGTCATGGAACTGCATCCCTTCTCTCGTGCCCTCTGTTGTAGCCCCGGTCCAGGTCAGTTCTTCAGTTCTCAATGCAATTAGTATAACAGTATTCTATCTCCCTGTACCTCCCATACACTTCAACGTGATTAATTTTTAAGAAGTACAAAACTGACCATATTAATCCCCTACCTAGTTACTGTCCATGCTATATCATTTCCTATCCATTTAAGGACCTCAACAATAGTATCATAACTCTATATCCTCACTCTAACAAGTCTAGTCATCTCATGTATTCCATACTCCAAAGAAACTGTGATAATCATTGTTCTACTCATATGCACAATCGTATCTTCTAGTCTTACCTCATTGTGTGCTCTTGTTTCCCTGACACTGTATTCCAGGTGTCAAATGCTCTCTCCACTTTTTCTTCCCTTCCTTCCCCTTACTGAACAATTCAGATCGAAAGCCACTAGGTGGGCCAACCAAATGGCCATTAGGGTGGGGAGGAGCCATAATAATCCAGAGCAGGGTATCAGAGGCTGAGCAGAGTGCGATGAATATCCCCATGAAGAAGCATTATGTATACCCAAATTCTACAAACTAGCTGGCTTGGATTCTTGATAAGTATCAAGGAAAGAGTGAAATACCATTGCATATCAAAGACAACTAAAGAGACATGACAACTACATTTAATATATGATATTTAACTGGGTCATTTTGCTCTGAAGGACACAATTGGAAAAATATTGTGGTTATATAGGAAAATGCCTTGATTTGAGAAAATAACACTGAAGTACTTGGACATGAAGGGTCATGATGTCAACAACTCATTCTCAAACTTCAGAAGAAAACATTTCTTTGGACTTTAAACTTTTCTGTAAATTTCAGATTACTTTCTAAGTTTCAGATTATTTCAAAATTATGTAGGAAGCCATGATAACAACATGTAATGTTATATCTTAAAATTTGATACTGGAACAGAAAAAAACAATTAGTGGATAGTTCAGTGAAAACAAAATGAAGTAGTTTCATTAATAGCATTATTTATTACAAATACAATTAACATTAATATTATTGTGCCAATGTGAATTTCTTAACTTTGATAAATGTACCATGGTATGTCAAATGTTAATGGCAAAAAGGTATATAGGAACTCTCTGTAGTATATTGGCAATCCATTTAACTCTAAAATTATTTCTAAATTGGACGTGGTAGCGCACACTTGTAATCCCAGTACTTGGGAGGCTGAGACAGCCTCAGCTACTTAGTGAGGCCCTCCACAACTTAGTGAGATCCTGTTTCAAAACAAAGAATAAAAAATACGACTGGAGGTGTAGCTTGGAGGTAGAAGGTGCCTGGGTTCAATCCCTACCTCAAAATCAATCAATCAATTAATTAATTAATTAATTAAAAATTATTTCTAAATACAAAATTTTTTAAAATTTAAAATACTCTTCATGCTTGAAGTTCAACTCATAGTCATGATGTCATTTGCCTCAGGTCTATTTCACATATTTCCTTCTCTTCTCCATAAAACATTTCCCAATTCATCATTACTGCTAGCCAGTTTATATCCTCTTCAATGTCCCCGATTCCAGCAATAACACTTTCTGTTTAATTTGTATTGTATTTTGGGGTATTTCTATCAACCCCTTACTAATTTCTTGAGGACTAGAGCTGTGCTTTACTATGATTTGTTATAATCATATAATAGGGTCTTTAATAAGCATTTGCTGAGTTGGGTTATTGAGGAAGGCTGAAATACTTTTTGAGTATCCAAATTCTACCTGAAGATTCTAGAAACATCAAAATTCTACATGCAACCTTACCTAACTGCTCTAGTTTATACTGGTCTCTCCTTTATATCTCAATACATCTTAGTTGTTTTTCTCATAGGTCCTCAATGAAGCTTGACACAACTTTTTAAGTTCTAGTCATTTTTACCACTTATCTGTATCCCAGTGGGGGAGGAGGGGTACTGAAGAAAGAAAGAAAAAATAAATAAAAGCAGAAAATGTTGACTGAAATGGTAGATCCCAGGGATGAATTCATTAAACAGTAATCTAACGCCACTGTAGCATGTCTCTCTGCCCACTAGAGAAAGCTGGAAAATGAACATTTCCTAGACTCGCTGCAGGTAGGTTTCCTCTTGGTTTAGAATCCACCGATATGTACTCATGCTAGACTTTGAATCACAGTGGTTACTTGAGGAGAGAGGCAGGGCACAGAGCACCTTTCTTGCTGATTCAAGAGTTGGCACAGCAAAGTATGGTGCAGCAGGGAGCTCCCCTGCAGCCCAGTGCTGGAGTGTAGTTAGGGGAGCTGTTTTTTAGCAATCCACATGATCCTGCAAGTTACTTATCCCTCTTAATACATTACTTTCATTGAATGTAGCTAGAGTAGATTCTGTTTTCAAAGACATAGACAAATCCTAACCGTCTATAATCTCTATAAAACCTAGTCATTTTGCCTGGCATTTGTAATTTTAACAAAAATATGATAAATAAAAGAGAAGAAATCATGAATTTTTATATTATCCATTGCATTCACTTGTTACTATTCCTTTCCTTGATAAACTTAGATACCCTGGGAAAAAGCAAGGTTAGATTTGAAAAGAAGGAAGAGGAGGAGGAAAAGGAGGAAGAGAAAAAGGAGGAGAAAGAGGAAGAGGAGGAGATCTAACTATACTTCTTTGAGAATTTTCCAAGACAAGTAAAATTCTTTTGAACTATCTAAACATAAAACACAGAAGTAGGGATTTTAGATAACAAAATTCAATGAGGTTGATGATAAGATAGAAACAATGCAAAAGGAAGACAAAGCAAGGATATAAATAATTTTTCAATCTGCCTATCCCAGAATAAACAAATTGCAAATTTATACCTACTTCTAAGAGGTTATAATATAGAATAACTTGTAAGAATTTAAATTATGATATTAATATTTATTTTATGTTATGATAACAGTATAAAGCTTGGAAAAATAATAGAAACAAACTTTGACAACAACTTATAGTTTTTAAGTTGCTTCTATATGCATTGTCTTTTTTGATAAACACCTTTCCAATTTAAAACCAGCTGACTTTTGAGGCATTGCAAATTAATAATGTTCAATATTAATTTTTCCTTATCTAGCACTTTCCTCAAAAGAAACAAAAGACTGGGTTATCCTGGGAATGGTACCTATTTGAAGATGGACTCAGCCACTGCATTCAGCTAAGGGAACTCAGGCTTGACTGACATTGTCCCTGTCATGGGACAGAGCAACTTGTCTCCACTATTTTCATAAACAACAACAACAATAACAAAATCTCTTTTGTAGGCTAAGCACTAATTTAAAGACTTTGTAGGCAACATGAAAGAGATAAAACTTTCTTTACTTGTTTCTAACTTGTTTATATAACATTTTTAACAGTCTCAGTGTTTCTGCTCCAAGATGTTTCAGCTTTGGATATTTAACTCCTTTTTTAAGATAAAAAAGTTCGGAATGTAATTTTGCTCTTTGGAGTGACTACCATAAGTACTACAATTAAAAAGATTTTTCATATTTTGGAGGCCTTGTGTTTCTCATGGAAACCACTTGATTAGTGCATATCCAACTTTATCTTAACAGCACATATGGCACATAGATTATCTATCCCAGTTTTCTTGGGAAGTTCTTTGCAAGGAGCAGTAGGAAAGTTGTCAATCCCCAAATGGCCAATGGGTTTCATATGTAGCAAATTTGGCTAGCAAAAATACCAATGCAAATTCAATAATACTGGACCACAAGTGCCTGAGGATGTTTTTTAAAGACTAATAGGTGCACGCTTGTAATCCCAGTACTTTGGGAGGCGGAGACCAGAGGATCCGGGTTCTCGGCCAGCCTCAGCTCTCTCTCTCTCTCTCTCCCTGTCTCTCTCTCTCTCTACTTAGTGAGGCCCTCCACAACTTCATGAGACCCGGTTTCAAAATAAAGTATAAAAAATAGGGCCGGGGGTGTAGCTCGGAGGTAGAACGCCCCTGGGTTCAATCCCCAGTACTGCAAAAAAAAAAAAAAAGTTTAGTATATGAGAGGTTTGCTTTTGACCCTAATTTTCATACAGAACTAACACTTATTCATCAAATAAAGGAAGCTTTATTTTAATGAAACCCATTTATATACATTTTTATATTTATCAATAAATTATTTTATTGATAAACTTTATATTTATCAATAAAATAATTTAATTCCTATTCTCTACAAAGTACTGATCTGTGCTTTTTGGAATACATGAAGTTTATTAAGAGTGATACCCTAGTCGGAAATTTTAATTGTTGAACTAAAGTACATAAACAACCATGATACCAAGATTAATATTATGTGATAGCTTTAGGAATTCAGAAGAAGGAGAGATGACTCCTAGAGAGATCAGAGTTTACGAAGGACAAGGGATTTAATCTGCATCTTGAAGGATGGGCAGCGCTTTTGAGAATGGCACAGATGAAGGGAAGAAACCCCTGTAGAAAGAAAAAGCATAACCAGTTTCTACCTGAGGGTGGAGGTGGTGGAAAGCTGGCATCATTAATTGGGATGAGTAGAAGAGCAAGAATATTTATTTAAAAAAGGGACAGCCCTTTGACTATCTTCTTACCTGTCTCATAATATTACTATATCATAGTTTTAGAATCTTGTTTCTTCTTGTTGTTTTTAGATAGGGTTTCACTATGTTGCCCAGGCTAGTCTTGAACTCCTGGGCCTAAGTAATCCTCCTCCTCAGGCCTCAGGCTCCTGAGTACCTGGAACTATAGGCGTGCTCTACCATGCCCAGCTAGAATTGTTTTAACTATGCATTTTCTTATGATTTCTCTAGTATATCTTATCATAAGTTTTTATATATTTATTTTTATTTTGGGCACTGGAGGTTAAACCCAGAGGCATTCTACCTCCAAGCTACACCCCCAGCCCTATTTTATTTTTTATTCTGACTTGGGGTCTCACTAAGTTACTGAGAGTCTCGCTAAGTTGCGGAGGCTTCCCTCGAACCTACGATCCTCCTGTCTCAGCCTCCCAAGTACTAGGATTGCAGGCACCTGCCACCATGCCTGGGTTATCATAATTTTAACAAGTAGTATGATGACAAATTACAAAAAAGTTGATACAAAGGTACCACTTATGGAAATATGCTTGAAGAAACAATGTTTGCCTATCCCCCATCTCAGTCCTCGTTCAAGGAAACAGGAGCATAGGGTAATGAATGTAGAGTACCTAATGGGAACAGAAAGAAACTTAATTTCAGTGGAACCCTGGTTGTGTGAAGGGAGGAATAAAAAGTAAAGCTACAGAGCCAGGCAAGGCCGAATCTGTATAGGCTTTTGTTCAATCCTGCCTACCATCTATCTTTGTAAATAAAGTTTTATTGGACACAATCATGCACATTTACTTATGTGCTGTGATAACTTCTGTGCTATAATAGCAGCCTTGGATTGTTGAGGCAGAGACCACGTGGCCCACAAGCCTAAAATATTCACTACCTGGCCTTTAATAAAAAGTTTGCCAAAGTCTGTTTTAGATGAAAATCCTTAAGTATGGGTACATTTTTGTGCAGACAAAATAGAGACAATAATAAAATTTTAAACATCAGAAAGAGTAGAACAGAGCAATATTTAGAGGAGGGTCAGACTGCTATCAAAAAACAGATTACAGAGGAAAGACAGGGAGCTGAGAGCTGGATAAAGTTGAGTAATGTCATATTGCTTGTATTTGTGTTCAACAAAATATGAAAGCCAACATTGACTCAAAACTGAAAATTTAAAAGTAAAATCAGAAGAATGACACTTTTAAGAGTGGTAAGGCAAGAGTATTTCTGTGCCTTAGAGAAATATGTGTAGTCTGGGTTAAAGTAGGCCTGCAGAAAAGCTGGAGACTGGGCAGTCATGCATGAGGCTGCGGGAGGGAAGGCCAAGAGGAAACAGCACGTGGGAAATCTCACTGTTGGAGCAGTGTCTCAAAGATCTTGACAATACACAGTAAGCCCAACTTCACAATTTGATCCAAAGGAGTTATTCCCAAGGAAAAAATAAATAAGTTTGGCTTTAGTAATAGATACCAATGAGAACTAGGTAAAGACACACAGAAGGATACTATTAAACTGCAAAGTGTCTTGCAGAAACTAAGGAAAAAAAATAAAGGTGCTTATGAACAGGTCTAGACTCTAATTGGAAAGTCCAGGTCTCAATTTCAAACTCCAAAGAAAGAAGATTTTGTTGTATGGATCTAGTTTGGATCTACCCTTGATTGCAGCTTAAGCTCAGAGGCATGATCATATGATCATATAATCAAAATATGGCAGACAGGGCTCTGCTCCTGGAGGTAAGACCTCAAAAATATTCTCTGTAAGAAGTACAGCACCTTTTTATTTTATAAGAAGAGTCACTGGGAAGTTAGATTCATTTTACTAAAATTTTACTTACAAGTTGAGTGTGGTGATGCATGCCTGTAATCCCAGTACTTGGGAGTCTGAGACAAGAGGATTGCAGGTTTGAGGCCAGCCTCAGCAATTTAGCGAGGTCCTCAGTAATTTAGTGAGACCCTGTTTCAAAATGAAAAATAAAATAGGGCTAGAGTTGTAGCTCAGAGGTAGAATGCCCCTGGGTCCAATTCCCAGTACCACAAAAAAAATATTGAATTCTACTGACAGTCAAGTTCTTAAGGACACCTTGGTTCCATAGAAAATAGTATCTATATTGCTTATACTTATTATATTCCAATCTCCTCTCTATTCAAAAGATATTTCACTCACATTAAGCTCAATTAGACAAAGAAAAGACTGAAAAATGACTTCCATAATTCATAAAAAATTATAGTCAACATTTTGATTGATAATCTAACAAACTGCGAAAGAGAAATAAAATGCAGTGTGAGTTCAATCAACAAGCTTCTGTTTTTGAAATTCTGACCTTGACAAATTTGCATTTTAAAGTCATTCATTAATGATGTCTCTTCTGTGGCACAAACATTGAATACAAACCAAGGAAGCAGAGCAAGCACAAATATCAATATGTAAAGGATATTGCAGATAAATTCAATGCACCTTGAGGTGATTAGTTTAAAACTCATTGAATTTCTGGTCTTTGAATTAATGCCTTTTTGTTCATACATGATACAGTACAAGAAGAATCATGTGGCAGTCAAAAAAATAAGCTAACCAAGTTGATATCTTCACCGTTCATCATTTCCTTGACACTTCTATCAAAATGGTTTTCCACCCTGAATTGACAGTTAAAACAGAGGGACTTCACATAGAATTTTAAACTACATTTGTGTTACTACCAAACGTCTAAGATCAAATGCTTAATTTCTTTGTTCCCTGATGCAAACTTAAGACATGTATCATCCCTTTTAACTAGTAATTTTTCTTAGAAGAGTAACTTGTAGGAGATAAAGTGCATTGACATTCTTCATACATTGCTATATGCTGAGACTTAAACTGAAAGCTAATTCTATAGGGAAACAAGGCAAAAAAAGAACTTTTAAGTCTCCTTGTTGTGGATTAATAAGGAATTTAGCAGTAAAAATGAAAATGTATGTGTGTCTAAAATAAATTTCTGAAGTAACATGACAAAATATTTGCAATCACCCCCTTGCTAAAAGCTATGAGCTATTCCATTCACAGCATTTAAGGGGAGGGGGCTGGATCCCATGATTGTGTCTTGATCCTAATGATTCGAGAAAGGGTTTGGGGTATTTTGTGTGTGCGTGTGTAGTTTCCCTTTCCTTCTCTGGCCCCCTCTCTTACTAATTTTGCTGACTTATTGATACCAGATTTATGCCTGTGTGTCTCTAAAACGTCTGTCTGTGAGCACATGCATACATACAGATTAATCACCTCCCATGCCTCAGCCTTAGGACCTGCCTCAGAAAAATGAGGTCATCCTTTTCTTTTACATGGACCTTGAATTTCCGCATCATTTTCAGATTAAACTTTTCTTCAGACTTTCCTCTCTCTAGAACTCTGTTTGGGACTTTTTATACAAATGATGTCATCTGATTCTCGAAACTACTTTCTGAAGAAAGTGTTCTCAGCCCATCTTGAGATCTATCTTCAGGATGGATCCCGTCCTCTGCTCAGGAGGCCCAGGTGGCTCTGCCATAGCATCTGTCACCCTGTGACCTGCAGGTGCTGGGAGCACCACAGGGAGAAGGCCAGACACCCAGGAACCCAGGAGATGCTTCCTGGGAAAGTGAACTATGTGTCCTGCCTTACGGACCATTCGCTTCGAGCGAGACATAGACATGTTCTTTTTACCTTAACGTGCATTGGAAGGGGAAAGATGGTTGGACAGAGGCGCCCGGCACTCACTGCTTCTCCACAAAGGAGGACCAAAGCATCAGGTGTGCAGCTGCTACTGAGGTGAATGATCAAGAGAGAACACTGGAAATTGACAGGAGAAACCCAGAAACCTTGTTAAGATCCAGAGACCTGGGGCCTCAGCATAGCAAGAGAAACAAAAGACCCCAGCACCTGCGGCCCAGGTCCACAGCCAGGGAAAGGGAGTCTCTCTTCTGCAGGCATAAATGTGAAAGAGTCCCAGCAAACTCAGTCAGCACAGACACTGGCAGTTGTAGCTACTGGAAAGTTTCACAACCTTTACAGTTTGCAGCCTAAATAAATAAAAACCCTGAAACCTGCGCAGAGGACTGGCTTTGGAAAAAGAAATTCACTTCATCTCCCAGAGAACCCCTCAAGTGCTGTAGCCACGATCCAGCTTGAGAAGGGGCCCATTATCTGAATGCGGACTGCTCCACGTATTCCCACTCTGGGACCCCGCAGACATGCCACTGCGCTGGTTCAGCAAGTAGCTGCCTCACGAGACAAGCTTGGCTCAGTAGAGTGACTCCAACACAAACCTGCTGAGAGGGGACTGGTTGCAACACAGAAGGGAACAGAGGGCACTGTCCTCAAAACCAGGGGGTCAGGAGGCCTGCCTGTCCTGACCCGGGGTGTGGCCAGTTGCATGTATTTCGCAAAGGTGCCAGGACTGGAGGCAGTTACCCACGTGGCACCATGCATGTGCATCTGTCACTAACAAGGAGAAGGAAAAACCTCTGGTTCTAGTGCTCCTCCTTGGCCCAGAGAGGAGTGCTAAAGCAGTCCCCAGGGGCTGTCAGTCACTCTGCCCTGGGGACACACAGCCTAACAGGGTCCAGAGAGAAGCTGCTGGCACTGGGGCACTCCTGTGCACACATTAGCTGAGAAGGATTTTGCCTGGCTCTAGCCATGACCCACTCCCACTGGAACCCTGGCTGGCATAGGGAAGAAAAGCCCCTGGCCCCAGATGAACATGGCAAGGGAGGTCTGAGGTCCTGCTCCTGGGCAGGCAAGCCCACAGAGGCAGCAGAGAGGAACCACACAGCACCCGCCGCCACCCCACCTACCCAGGTCCCTACCATCAGTCACCCCCTCACACACCATGTCTGATCATGCACTGCCAACAAGACGGAGTGCGGGTGCCACAGAGAGGATGCAGTGAGGCCTGCCCCTGCCTCTCCCTGGGAAGCTCCTGGGCCACAGAAGGGTCTAGTCAGAGGACAGTACTTCAGGCCCCTCACCACTGCTGGTGCAGACAGTACCAGAGACACTTTCAGGTAATAGGGCCAATATTGACAGAGACTGAGGAAACCCCCATTGCCCTATGGGGTCATCGCTCCCATTGTAGGAGTGGCCACACAGGCTGCACCCCACACACTCTGCTGTCTACACCACACCTGGCTGAAATGGTAGTGTCCCCACTATCTCTGTGGGTGTCCCCACTGACTCCAGTATAGTAAACACTGTGCCCAAACTGATTAATCATAGCCAGAGAAGCTACAGGGAGATTACACTATGGTACTCAGGTGGAAATAAACTCAACATTACATAACAAACTGATGCCCTATGACACATCTTTAGGAGAAAGCCCTTTACTAAGAAAGCCATCCCATAAAAATGGTAGAGACAGACATTTCACCAGATGTGCATATCTCAACACAAGAAATACAAAAAACAATTATACCTCCTAAAGATCATAACTCCTAATAAACAGATTCCAAAGATATCAAAGTGGTTGAAATGCCTAATACAGAATACAAAAATAAAGACTTTTATAATGCTTAAATCAAAGAAAATACAGATACATAGTTAAATGAAATTAGGAAGACAATGTAGGATATTAATGAGAAATTCAGCAACGATAAAGAAATTTTGAAAAAAATCAAAAATCTTGAAATTAAAAGCTCTATAAAACAGATAAAGAATTCAGTTGAAAGCCTCAGCAACAGACTAGATCAAGCAGATGAAAATTTTATAGCTTGAAGACAGGTCTTTCTTTTTTGCTTTGTTTTGCTGTTTTTGTTTTTGTGGTACTAGGAATTGAACCCAGGGCTGCTCTACCTCTGAGCTACACCCTGAATATTTTTTATTTCGAATTAGGGTCTCATTAGGCTGTTGAGAGTATCTCTAAGTTGCTAAGGCTGTCCTGGAACCTACAATCCTCCTGTCTCAGCCTCCCAAGTACTGGGTTTACAGGTGTGTGGCACCACACCCAGCTCTTGAAGACAGGTCTTTTAAATATCACATTCAGGCTGAAAAAAAGGGTGAAAAACAATAAAGAATGAAGAGTGACTTAAGATCAAATGTCCCCATCATTGGCATATCTGAATGGGAAGATATAAGGGTAAAAACATAGAAAACCTGTTCCATAAATAATAGCAGAAAATTTCCTAATCTTGGAAAATACATGGACATATAGGTACAAGAGGTACCCCTTGAGATACATATAGGTACAATAGAACCCCAAATAGACATGGCCTGAGAAAAAGAAAATCCTTACCGTGACATATTATAACAAGCTGTCAAAAGAACAGGACAAAAAAAAATAGAATCTACAGAAGAAAAGTATCAAGCCACATTTAAGGGCAACCCCATTAGACTAACAGTAGATTTCTCAGCAGAAACCCTATGTCAGGACATGGAATGATGTATTTTAATTCTTGAAAGAATATACATGCCAATAAAGATTACTATAGCCAACCAGACTGCCCTTCAGAAATGAAGGAGAAATACCTCCAAGGTAAGCAAAAACTTAGGGGAATTCATGACCACCAGACTAGCCTTACAAAAGATGCTTAATGGAGTTCTGCACCCAGAAGTTAAAGAAAGATAACTACCATCATAATAGTATGTGAAAGTATAAATCCCATCAGAAAAATAGATACACAAAAGACAAACAGAAAAGCACCAAACAGTATCAATTCAGTAAACCATCAAACCACAAAGATGAGTAAGAGAGGGAGAAATGAACAAAGAATATTCAGAAGAACTGGAAGAAAATCAACAAAATGATAGGCATAAGACCATAACTCTCAATAGTAACTCTGACTATAAATGGTGTTAATTCTCCAATTAAAAGATACAGACTGGTTGATTGGATCAAAACACAAGACCCAAGAAACTCACCTCTCCAATAAAAACACACACAGACTGAAAGTAAAAGGATGGAAAATGATATTCTAAAAAAAAAAAAAAACGGAATCCTAATACAAGCAGAAGCTAAACTCATATTTGATTAAAAAAATAGACACTAAGACAAAAACAGTAAGAAGAGACAAAGAAGGTCACTATATAATTATCAAGAAATCAACTCATGCCGAGTGTGGTGGCACACGCTTGTAATCCCAGTATTTGGGAGGCTGAGACAGTAGGATCTGGGTTTGCAGCCAGCGTTAGCTACTTAGTGAGGCCCTCCGCAACTTAGTGAGACCCTGTTTCAAAATAAAGAATAAAAAATATGGCTGGGAGTATAGCTCGGAGGTAGAATGGTCCCCGGTTCAATTCCCAGTGCCACACACACAAAAAAAAGAAATCAATTCATCAAGAAGATATGACTACACATTTATATGCACCTAAAATCAGAACACCTAATTTTATAAAACAAACACTATTAGATTTAAGGAAAGAGATGAGTTCCAATACAATAATTGTGGGGTATTTCAACACCCAACTCTCCACATGGAATGATCTTCCAGACACACACACACCAAAAAAATCAACTGCAAAATGCGCATTCTTTTTAACAGCACATGGATCTTTCTCTAGAATAGACCATATATTAGCCACAAAACAAGTCTATCATATTCAAAATATTGAAATTATAGACTATCTTTTCTGATCACAATGAAATGGAGCCACATCAACAGTAAGATAAACTAGAAATTATACAAATGTATGAAAATTGAACAACACACTTTTGAATGAACAGGTTATTAAGGAAGTCAGAAATTTTTAAATCTTTTAAAATGAAAACACAACACACTAAAACTTGTGAAATACAGCAAAGCAGTACTAAGAGGGGTGGTTATAGCAATGAGTGCCTACATTTAAAAAATAGAAATTTTAAAATAAATGACCTAATTTTGTACCTCAAGAAGTTAGAAGCAAGAAAAATACAGAAATTAGTAGAAGGAAAGAAATAATAAAGATCAGAGCTGAAATAAGTGAAACAGAATCTTAAAAAACAATACAAAAGATCAATGAAACAAAGATATCTTTGAAAAGATAAGAGAGAGAGAGAGAGAGCAAATAAAACTAGAGGTGAAATAGGAGACATTACAACTGACAACACAGTCTGTGTGCTAATAAACTGGAAGATCTAGAAGAAATGGACAAATTTCTGGACACACATGACCTACCAAAACCGAACCAAGAGGATATAAAAAATCTGAATAGACCAAAAACAAGTAATGAGATTAAATCAATAATTAAAAAATCCCCCAATAAAGAAATGCCAAGAGCATGAATTTTACCAAACCTTTAAAGAAGAAATAACATCGATACTTCTCAAAAAGAGAAAGGAGAGGAAATCTTCCAAATTCATTCTACAAAGTCAGCATTTCCCTCCTACCAAAACCAGACAAGGACACAACAGAAAAAGAAAGCTACAGACTAATAACCTTAAGAATATAGGTGCAAATATCCACAACAAAATACTCGTAAATCAAATCCAATACCACTTCAAAAGATTATACAATATGATCAAATTAGTTTTATTTCAGGGATGCAAGGATGGTTCAAAAAAGGCAAATAAAAAATCATAATACATCACATAAATAGAATGAAAGATTCAAATCTTATTTCAATAAATGCAGAAAAAGCATTTTATAAAATTCAACATTCTTTCATGATAAATGCCCTGAATAAGTTAGATATAGAAGGATCATGTCTCTATAAGAAAAGCTATGTATGACAAACCCATATCCAAAAACATCCTGAATGAGGATAAACTGAAAACATTTCCTCTAAAATCAGGAATAAGACAAGGGTGTCCAATCTCACAGCTCTTATTCAGCATAGTATTAGAAATTTTAGCCAGATCAATTAGGCAAGATAAATAAAAGGCATAAAAATAGGAAAGAATAAAGTCAAATTGTCCCTGTTTACAGATAATATCATTCTCTACCTAGAAAAACTGAAAGATTCCACTAAAATATATTATAGCTGATAAATTCAGTAAAATAGCAGGATACGAAATCAATGTACAACAATCAGTAGCTTTTCAATGAACCAATAATGAATTTGCTGAGAAAGAAATTAGGAAAGCAATCTTATTTATAGTAAACACACACACACACACACACACACACACACACACACACACAGAGGAATAAACTTAAGGAAGTGAAAAAAATTCTACAGTGAAAATTAAAATACACCGAAAAAATACATTGAAAAAGACACTAAAAGTGAAAAGACCCACCATGTTCATGAATAGAAAAAAATTAATATTGTTTAAATGGCCATAGTACCCAAAGTGATCTACAGATTCAACGCAATTTCCACCAAAACACCAATGGAATTCTTTCCAGAACTAAAAAAATCCTAAAATTCATAGAAAAGCAAAAAAGACCCTGCTGAATAGCCAAATAATCTTGAGGAGAACGAGCAAACTGGAGGCATCACACCTGATTTCAAGGCACCCTACAGAGTCATAGTAACAATAAGAACAAAAAAAATGGTATTGGCATAAAAACAGACACATAAACCAATGGAACAGAATAGAAAACTCAGAAATAAACCCATATATACATTACCAGCCAACTGATTCTCAATAAAGTTACCAAAAACATGCATACATGCATTGGAAAAGAACAGTCTTTTCAACAAATGGTGTTGGTAATACTGGATACCTACATGCAGTAGATTGAAACTTGACCCCTCTCTCTCATGCTGTGCAAATAATCAACTCAAAATAAATCAAAGACCTGAAACTCTGAAGCAGAAGAAAACATAGGGCAATCATTTCAAGATATTGAAACATGCAATGATTTTCTGGAAAAGACTCCAAAAGAATAGGGAACAAAAGGAAAAATTGACAAATGGAATTCCATGAAACTAAAAAGCTTCTGCTCAGTAAAGGTAACAATCAACAGAGTGGAGAGACAACCTATGAAATGGGAGAAAATATTTTCCAGCTATTTATCTGACAAAGTGTTAATATCCATAATATATAAAGAATTCAAAAGACTTAACAATTAATAAAACAAGTACTCCAATTAACAGTGGGCAAATGATCTGAATAGACTTTTCTCAACAACAACTACAACAACAAAGAAATACTAATAGCCAATAAGTAAATGAAAAATGTTTAATATCATTAGCCATCAAGGAAGTGCAGATCAAAACTACAGTGAAGGAATATACCTCAACATCATAAAGGCAATATACAGTAAACCCGAAGCCAACGTCATATTGAATGGGGAAAAACTGCAAGAATTCCCTTTCCCTTTAAGATCAGGGACAAGACAAGTCCCTTTTTTTCAATATAGTACTTGAAACTCTAGCCAGAATGATAAGGCAAGAGAAGGAAATCAAAGGAATACAAATAGGAAAAGAAAAACTGAAATTATCTCTATTTGCAGATGAAATGACCCCATACTTAAAAAAAAACTGAACCACAAGATACCTACAGCTGATTAACAAGTTCAGCAAAGTATCAAGATACAGAATCAATCTACAAAAATCATTAGCTTTTCTATATGCCAGCCATGAATCCACTGAAAAAGAAATCCAGAAAATAATTCCATTCACAATAACCTTAAAAACAATAAAATACCTAGGAATAAATCTAACCAAGGAAGCAAAAGACCTCTATAATGAAAATAATAAAACACTAAAAAGAAAATCTTAGAAGATGTAAAGATCCCCCATGCTCTTAGGTAGGCAGAATAAATATTATCAAAATGGACATTCTACCAAAAGTGATCTACAGAGTCAATGCAATTCCTATTAAAATACTAATGTTATTCTTCACAGATCTAGAAAAATCAGTCGTAAAGTTCTTATGGAAAAACAAATGACCCAGAATAGCCAAAGCAATTCTCAACAATATGAACCATGTAGGCTGGGCGTGGTGGCGCACGCTTGTAATCCCAGTACTTGGGAGGCGGAGACCGGAGGATCCAGGTTCATGGCCAGCCTCAGCTAGTTAGTGAGGCCCTCCACAACTTTGTGAGACCCAGTTTCAAAATAAAGGATAAAATATAGGGCTGGGGGTGTAGTTTGGAGGTAGAATGCCCCTGAGTTCAATCCCCAGTACCACAAAAAAAATATGTGCCGGGTGTGGTGGCGCACGCTTGTAATCCCAGTACTTTGGGAGGCGGAGACCGGAGGATCTGGGTTCGCGGCCAGCCTCAGCTCTTGCTCTGTCTCTCTCTGTCTCTCTGTCTCTCTGTCTCTCTGTCTCTCTCTCTTTCTCCTTAGTGAGGGCCTCCGAAACCTCGTGAGACCCGGTTTCAAAATAAAGCATAAAAAATAGGGCCGGGGGCGTAGCGTACCGCAAAAAAAAAAAAAAAAAAAAAAAAAAAAAAAAAAAAAAA